>ML818377.1:18206-52465 GCA_009831015.1 Picea engelmannii | reverse complement strand
GGAAAGGGGGATGCGTGGACTGTGGGGGGAGGGAAGGGGGTGCGGGTCACAGGAATTTTTATTTTTTTATATATATAATAATTATGTGTAATTTTTATTTATTTATTTTTTTAATATATATATATATATATATATATATATATATATATATATATATATATATTTTAATACCAGATTTAAGATTTCTCCCTTTGAAGATTCGTTTAATTTTTATTTATTTTTTTGTGTGTGGTTGTAAGATGCTGACGATACGACCTATGGTAGTTGCACAATCGATTTTGGCAGCGGACAAGTAGACTTTTAATTTTTCAGTTTATTTTTTTTTTCGTTCTTTTTATAACAGAATTTCTGATTTCTTGGCAACGAATTGTTCTTCAATAGAATCCTGAGTTTTATATGGCCAAAGGCCTGAATTAGTCAAGGACTAAAATTCTTACGAACTTGAAAATTGAATGGCCAAAGGCCTGATTAGTGGTCAATGACCAGATTTCTCAGAGAAACTCTGAACGATGGGGTTGGCCAAAAGCCAGATCATACAAGGTCTGATAAAGAGATTGGCCAAAAGCCGGGATAAAAAAAAAAAAACGAAGCTCTGATACCACTGTGGTGAACCAACCTGGTTCACTATGTAAATATCAAGTATAAATAGGACAGTACGCAATAATCCATTTAAGGATAGTACATATGTTTAATAATAATTGTATAAGAATGAATAATATATAAGATGAGCTACAATGAGGATGAGAGCTTGTATATATACCCACGCAGGGGTGCCCTTTCATAAGAGACGTGACCTTTCATATGTCAGGTCTCTTCATAATTAATTATTAGTTATTTATATTTACATATTATATATATTTATGTTTGTTACATAAGTTTCAAAAGTTCAGGGCTTTGGTCGAGAAACAGGCTGGCAGGCATATTTGGATTTTGAGATCTGACAATGGGGGTGAGTATACCTCCAAGGAGTTTGAGGATTATTGCGCGTAAGGGGACACTGCCCTTGCGTGGTGACCAGTGGTGGCAATGTTACCCACAAGCATTTCACGGAAATGAGAAGGCTGGCTTGTGATGAGACCCCCTTTCTCTTGGCTATGCCACCAAGAGCCACTACCCTGGCGTGGTGACCAGTTGTTGGTAGTGTCATACCGCTACATGCCCATGGACCTAATAGGTTGGCTCATGATGAGACCCCCTATCCTCTAACTAGGTCTTGTCTTATTATTTTTTTATGGTCCCTTCGTTTCTTGCTGAGAAGCCTTTTACTGCTTTCTCAGGAATCCCTGGGTGAAGCATCACGAGGTTTCATTCTTTGGCTTTTATCTTTTGCCAGTTACTTTTTTACCCTCTGGGCCTTTAGCCCCTTCTTCCCACAAGGTAAGGTACAACCCTTAAATACTTGGCCAACCCAATGCCCGGACCATTGTAAAGGGATGGATGAGTGGGAGAAAGATGGAAAGTGGTAAGTATGATGGGAGTGGACGATGGCTTCTCATGAATCCCCCCAGTGGCAACTCAAAACCTATGGGCACAAGCTTACTAGGGCATCCTGTCATTCCCCCCAGATATGGTCAAGTGGATAGGTATAAGATCCAAGCACCCGTTAGAAACAAAAAGAACTAAATGCACATATTCAAAGGTTTTGAGGATCAGAGTGACACATACCATGATACCCGGACTCATTACCTCATGGAGCAAGATCCATTTCTGCTACAGGACCAAGCTAAGGTGATGGATGTTGTTGCTGCTGACAAAGTGGAGGCGTTGAAGAATGAAAAGATGGGCCCTCCAGGACCATGCTCAAGTCGATCTGACTCTCGGTACTCCATGTCTAGGACCTGTGGGCCTCGAGACATAATCTCCTTAGTTATCCCTAAACTGGGGGATAACATCTAGCTCCAACTCAGGGACATGTGCTCACCGTAGAGCGCATGAGAACCTCAACATCTCTTGGCATAACCTGTAATCTGCTTGATCTCAACATAAAGCTATTAGTAGTCATTTGGGATGGTGATATCACCCCCGACTCATATATATCAAAGAATGAAAGCAAGCATATATACAAGTGTGAAAACAAACTATTCTAGCATGAAATGCAAATGGTATATACAATGAATGTAAATGCCTACTTACCTGCACTTACCTGTGAGGTAAAGCCCCCCCACCTTGGTGGGGTTTGAGGAGGTGTCCGCTGACTAGTAACGGGCGCCTTCTTCCTTCCAATGTAGATAAGTAGTAAGAATCATCAACTGACTTTCTTCCAACTCTAAGGGGTCCAAGCCAAAATTGAGTACTCCCTTTAACATTAGTAGGCTCCCCTTTCTTGGCATCCCCCATCCATACCGTATCCCCCTCTATGTACTCCTTGGTTCTAAATTTGGTTGTTTCTTGAACAACCCTGGTGTATTGTGCAGAGGGAGACTGCTTGCTGGGATGGCCAAATCAATACATTGCTTTCCCCTTTCTTCAGCATTTTCACAGTCCCAACTTCCTTGCTTTTATACTTGTCTAGTAGTTGTTGATAATCTTCTCTCTTGGGCCATTGTATCTGATCAAAGTCTTCCTCTGTTGCAAAAGGCATATCATCGGGAGAAAACTCAGGGAGACTTTCCATGATTTGTTCATGTGCTTTGTTATCTTTGATGGGGTCACTAGTTTCTTGCACATGGATTCTAGTCATTGGCACATTCAGGAGATGGCCTATTGTTCCATTGTTCAAAGGTATATTCACGTAAGTGAGGTCCATCTCAAGAGTACCTCCTAGCATGGAGGCAAATTTCCTAGACAATAACATCCCCCACACATCTGGGACGTCTACTACTACTATGTCAATGTGGATTACTCTCTCAAGGTATTCTTTAAGGCAAACTTCCACATTTTCAATTACCCCATGTGTGGGTATGGCTCTAGATTCAAAGCCACACACATTCTTGTAAGGTCGTGTGACTTTTAGGCCCAATCGTTGCATGACCTTGAGAGACATAATGTTGGCACCGACCCCTGAATCCAGCATGCAATTGTTGAGGCTCTTGTTATTCATCAGCAAGGTCATGAAAAAGGGCGGGTGTTCATAATACTGGACCCTAAAGTGATCAGCTTGTAACATAATAGGGGGGTCCATTGGTCCATCTGATCCTTTGAAGAAATTATCAAATCTTTCTTTAACAGATGGTACCTTAATGACTTCTCTTAAAGGGATCGTTACGTGCATCTTGGGTAGTGCCCCTTCGAAGTCAAAGTTTAAGTCCACTCTTTCGGTTTTAGATGTCTTAGGAAGGAGAATGTCCAAAGGTGGAGGCTTTGTTTGAGTTATTGCAGGGTTGGTAGAGATAGGTTGGTTTAGCTTCTTTCGTCTATACACCTGAAATTCTTGTTTCCTCAACTTCTCTTTTGATTCCTGGTCTAAGTTGTTTATTACTTCCATTCTAGCCTTTTTGGCTGCCTCTTTTATGCCCTCTCGATGTTCCTCAGGGGAGACATTGAGGCAAATCTAGGGGCCTTCTGTAATATGGCCCACATTATTTACTTGGTCATGGCCTCCATTGTTATAGGGTCATTCATGTTCCCATTGTGCTTCACTACACTGCAAACACCAAGGATTTTCATCCACGACGTTTGTAGGAGCTAAAGTATTAGGAACCTCTTGATCATTCCTTGGTCTATAAACTTGGTTCCCTTTTTGGAATTGGCCTTTATACGGGACCCTTGGTGCTTGGTTTTGGGCTCTTTCCAGGTTGACAATCCTATTCATCATTAGTTCTTGGTTTTTCATCATGCCATCCATGGTCATTTGCAACTTTGCCAAACTGGCACAAATATCTGAGGAAGGCTCAGCGTTGTGGACTATCTTGGGTTTAGTGTCCATTTTGACCCTTGGGTTTGAGAAAGGCTCGATTTTGGATGAGTGGAGGTTGTCCTCAATCTTTGTAGCTAACTCTTGGGCTTCTTGGATCGTTTGAGGGTTCTTATCCCTGAGGAGATAACCTAGTTGACCAATAAAAGCTTTGGTGTAAATGTAAACAAGGAAGTTATTCGTTGGATGATGACTCAAGGGGATTTTCTGCAACAGAGTTTCGAACCTAGTGTGGAACTCTCCAATGGTCTCATTCTCTTGTTTCCAAAGGGTATTTAGCCTAGTCAACAGCATGTTGGGGTCTTCTTTGATACTCCATCTTTTGAGAAAGGCCTCTTCCAATTTATCCATGGTTTTAATACTGCCATCAGGAAGACTATGGTACCAACGTCTTGAAGCATCAAGGAGGGTAGCAGAGAACAATTTCATGACTAAATCTTCAGCATCATCACTAACGGGGTGAAGCTAGAAGAACGTCCAAAAGTTGCTCATATGCTCTTCAGCACCGATTGCATCAGTACCGGTGAACTTAGGAAGCCACTTCTCATACTTGGGAGGCATTTGCCTAGGGTAGCCTGGTATGGTTGTCATGCCTAGCGGTTTGAAAAGATTGGATGACCATTGTCTTTGGTTATTGGCCTGGTTTGGATTGTTGCTTTGAGTTCCCGTGCTAGACATTGTGTTTAAAGGAAGACTTCCTCCGAAGAGTGATTTTACTACAGGAGAGTTTCGGGGAGGCTTTCTTCTGAAGGATTGAGGAGGGTTATTGTACCTCCTTGTGGATTGTGGAGTCGCCAGATAAGGAAATCAAAGAGATAAGGAAATCACCCTTAGTGGAGTCGCCAGGTAAGCTTTGTAAGATAAGGATTCTTGAGGAAAAGGCTTACCAAAAAGTGTCGTCTTTGAGAAGAATTGACTCAGTGTTCCCCAGCAATGACGCCAAAATGTTATCGCACAATTTGTACTTTGAAAGATAGGAAAGGTAAAAGGGGACAAATTGACGTAATGGGAGACTATCCTATCACTGTCACCTCAACAAGATGTCTCTTTCTATTTAGGGTGGTAGGCCCAGGGGAGATGTCCCCGGTGACCTGGGGTTTTGAGAAGGCAAAGGATTTAGGCCAAGTAAAGGTTTCCCTCTCACAAGTCACCACCGATCAGAAAGTCCGGCTAAACAGCCAATAAAGATAATAATAACCAGAAATGTACCTGCCCGGAACAAAGCAACATGAAAACTATATTTGCAAGGTCACTTGTTGGTTAGTACTTCATATAATCAAGGACTTTCTCAAATAAAGCAATTGACTAATATATTGACAAAGTAAGCAAAGATGTATAGTAGCAATTATCACAATACGATACTTCACAATAAATGCTTCAAAATGAGCAAGAATAACTAATTATTAATATCATAACACCAACATTCATCAGAAGCAAGTATGCATTAATCCTTTCAATTGCTTTTAGAAGCTTTAAGTGCTGCAAAGTATGACTATAACTTGAAAGAATAATAGCAGCAGCAGGGTTAGCAAGTTAATCTAAACTAGGGTTAGAAAAGTGTTTAGTAATTGCTCAAAGATTTGGATGTTTATAGATTGTGATCAAAACACTCAAGTAAGAAGTCTTAGACCAGTACATTCATAGGGCAAATGGAGTCAAAAATAGCGGCAAAAGTTGAAGGAACAATATGATAATGGTAGGGCCAAAGACAAGAGGAATTTAATGGTGAAGTGTTGGTAAGCCAAGGCTTCACACATCAACCCTAGGGGAAAACGGTTTACTAAGGTGTAGGTAACCCTAGGCCTTAGTATGTTTTCCTCCTTTAGCTCAATAGCAAAGTAAAATCGGCTAGGATGAAGAGAAAATGGTAGGGTGTTGCAATGGCAAGGCCCTAGCAATGTCTTCAACAGGTAAAGAGGCTCCTTGGCATAATCTAGTAGGGAATTAAAATAAGGACACCAACATGTGCTTATTTCCTAGGGTTTATTCCAGCAATTTCATTAACAAAATGCAAGTAAAACACTATAACCATTCAAGTAAGGGAAGGATTGCAGAAATTCACTTACATTTACCAAGTATTCATCAAGCCAAACCCTAGTTATAAACCTTCCACCAAGAAAAATGCCAAAGATAACCAAAATAAGCCTCCTTCAACAAGTGTGCACTTGCAAATTTCAGCCAAAAACCCTAGAAGGGCGCAAATTTCAGACCTCACACAAGTGTGTGTGAAAGATGATGAGAAAAAGAGAGCTTTAGCTCTCTATTTATACAATAGCAATGACCTTAATTTTATTTTTGGGTCACAAAAGGCCGACATGGCCAAAAATACATAATAATATTGATTTTACATTAAATATCAAAAGCTTGACTAGCTATGCCACCAAGAAAAAGCAATAAGAATAAAAATAAAAGGCATGAGAAGGTTGGCTTGTGATGAGACCCCCAAGCATTTCACGGAAATGAGAAGGTTGGCTTGTGATGAGACCCCCTTTCTCTTGGCTATGCCACCAAGAGCCACTACCTTGACATGGTGACCAGTTGTTGGTAGTGTCATACCGCTACATGCCCATGGACCTAATAGGCTAGCTCGTGATGAGACCCCCTATCCTCTAACTAGGTCTTGTCTTATTATTTTTTTATGGGTACCTCTATTTCTTGTTGAGAAGCCTTTTACTGCTTTCTCGTGGATCCCTGGGCGAAGCATCTCGAGGTTTCATTCTTTGGATTTTATCTTTTGCCGGTTACTTTTACCCTTTGGGCCTTTAGCCCCTTCTTCCCACAAGGTAAGGTACAACCCTTAAATATTTGTCCAACCCAATGCCCGGACCAGTGTAAAGGGATGGATGAGCGGGAGAAAGATTTAAAGTGGTAAGTATGATGGGAGCGGACAATGGCTTCTCATGAATCCCCCCAGTGGCAACTCAAAACCTATGGGCACAAACTTACTAGGGCATCATGTCATTCCCCCTAGATATGGTCAAGTGGATAGGTATAAGATCCAAGCACCCGTTAGAAACAAAAAGAATTGAATGCACATATTCAAAGGTTTTGAGGATCAAAGTGACACATACCATGATACCCGGACTCATTACCTCATGGAGCAAGATCCATTTCTGCTACAGGACCAAGCCGAGGTGACGGATGTTGTTGCTGCTGAAAAAGTGGAGGCGCTGAAGAATGAAAAGATGGGCCCTCCAGGGCCATGCTCAAGTCGATCTGACTCTCGGTACTCCATGTCTAGGACATGTGGGCCTCGAGACATAATCTCCTTAGTTATCCCTAAACTAGGGGATAACAGACCCCACTGTCTATCGTCAGTTGATTGGATCACTCATGTATCTAGTCAATACTCGGCCAGATATCAGCTTTGCAATAAACTCTTTGAGTCGATTCATGGTGGACCCTCGAAGAGTACATTGGATTGTTGTGAAGCATGTGCTTCACTTTTTAAGAGGTACAGTGAAGTACAAGTTGTATGAACGCAGTAATGGAGTGAGATTGGCAAGCTTTATAAATGTTGATTGGGCAAGATGTGCGGAGGACAGGAAGAGCACTTCGAGTTGTTGCTTCAGCATTGGATCGAGCATCATTTCCTGGTTCAGCAGGAAGCAGAGATCAATGGCATTGAGCTTTGCTAAGGCAGAGTACATGGCAGCTAGTTTAGAAACATGTGAGGCATTGTGGTTGAGGAAGTTGCTTGTGGGACTGTTCAGGCAGGAGCTAGAGGCTACAGTGATCCACTGTGATAATCAGAGTTGCATTAAGCTCTCTGAGAATCTAGTGTTTAATGATTGTAGCAAGCACATTGACATCAAGTATCACTTCATCCGAGATGGTGTACAGAGAAGAGTCGTGAGGCTTGATTACATACAGACTAAGACAGTGGAGCAGATAGAAGACATTTTTACCAAGGCACTGAACAAACAAAAGTTAATGAAGTTCAGAGATGTAATGTTCCCAAGCCAATTTTTTGCTTAGGAACACTAACTTACCCCTGACTTAACTGTTTTACTGTTGTGTTATGCAAGTTGGCCACTGATATTTCGGCCTTAGGGTTTATTTCAGTTGTTCAGTCACAGTTTATTCAAGATGCAGTTTATCACATAAAGATCTCAACAACACATAATTATGGAACCACAAACAAAGATATGATCTTTTATTATAAGAAAGCAAGCACTTAATACAATAGAGAGGCAGATCTAGAATAGCTTCATATGGCTTCAAGACAAGAATATGAGTTGCTACAAAATGCTCCCGAAAATACAAGATAAGCCTCCCAAAGGCTGAAATGCAAGATGAACGCTCCAATACAAAAACTAGGGTTTGGCCTAACCCTCAAGCTGCTGGTACATCCTGCTGAAGACTGTGAAGACCAAGGGCTCGGCCCTCCTGAAGAAGAAGACTCCCAAATGCTACCAAACTCCACCAAGTGATAGATCAGGGCAAGAGTAACCTCCTCCTGAAGTATGAAGCCCAAATACCGATTCCTCCTCCTCCAACTGTTGAAACCCTAAACTGGTACGACCCTCCTGAAACCCTGAATATGGTCAACAATTCGGCCTGGCTGAGTGAGGCCTCTAAATCACCTGAAACTCTCTAGGATGATAGATCGGGCAGTCACAAACCCCTGAGAGAAGTTTCAAGATCGGATCTAAGGTATAGCCTCCTAGATCTGAGAATCACTGAATCACCAAGACGTCCTCTCTTCTCCAAAACCGTCCCAACCTGCAAAGAATAATATGGACGCGGTAACTCCTCAAGAAAGCCTCCAAACTAATGAGCAAGGTCCTGCAAGCAAAACCCTAATGCTGAAATCTCCCAAAGCTCTCTCAATAAGCTGGATCGAACTGTTCCTAAACCAACGGTGCGCCCCTGCTGGAAAAGCCTAACCGGTACAGCCCTGCTGTCCTCCTGAATAGATGATGAATGTAGAATGGTGTGGGTGGAGTGTTTCATCCCCGAGACCAAGCTTGGAACAAGTGAGTGGAATCTTTCACCATTGAGTTGCTCTCTAGGGTTTGTAATCTCAAAACCCTCAAAACTGTATGCTCAAGAGCATCAACAAGCAAAATACCAAATATCCAAGATGATTGAATGGTGTGCCCTAGCCTCTCCTTTATACTTCTTTTTTGTTTCCCTGTTGAGTTAGTTTAACCCTAGGTTTAACCCCAACTTAACCTCCAGCGCTCTAATTCTTCATTGAGTTACCTTTTTGCTCTTTTTACCTTTTTCCTAAGTCAACTTTAAAATATAACATTAGTTTGGTTGACTTTTCCCCATGTTGTGTGAGACTATGGTCTAGTGGGGATGCCTAGACCACTAAGTCTTCCCAGGCCTCTTCATCAAGAGGAGGGGGACATTACAGTCTCCTAGAAATTGTTTGTCCTCAAGCAATTCCAAACCTGTCTCCCGTACCACCTGTTCATTCTCCCACGTGGCATCCTCAATGGGTAAATCCTTCCATCTGATCAAGTACTCTTTGATGCTTCTCTTCCGGAGCCTCTTCTCCCGTACCTCCAGTATCTCCTCCAGAATCAGAACCAGTTACCCCTCTTCGTCCAAAGGAGGCAGCACCTCAAGGGGCGTGATGTGTTGGCCGATGGCCCTCTTCAGGCAGGACACATGGAAGACATTATGTATCCTGCTGCCCTGTGGGAACTCCAGCTCATAAGCTATGGCCCCTACCTTCCTGTTGATCCTGTAGGACCCAAAGAAACGTGGTTGTAGTTTCTCTGCCCCGCTTCTTTTTATAGAAGCCTGTCTGTATGGTTGGAGCCTTAGGTAAACTAAGTCACCAACCTCAAAAGTACACTCAACTTTGTGTTTATCTACTTGGACCTTCTGTTGGTTCTGTGCCCTCTGTAAATGATCCTTCAGCTCTCTGAGGATATCCTGACTCTGTTGTACCCAATCCTGTACCATTGGAGCCTTGTTGTCACCAAAAGCAATCTCTGCAAAAGAGAGTGGATCATAGTTGTACAATGCCCTGAATGGGGTCATGCCTATGGACATGTGATGGGTGGTGTTGTAGCAGTATTCCCCCAAATGTAGCCATCTGACCCACGCCTTTTGTTGCCCTGCCACATAATTCCTGAGATAGCCCTCCACCCATTTGTTGACTATTTCGGTCTGTCCGTCCGTCTGAGGATGATAGCTAGTGCTAGGAGTCAAGGCCGTACCAACTAGCCTGAATAACTCCTACCAGAATGTACTCATGAATCTGCTATCCCTGTCACTGACAATGGTTTTGGGTAGGCCGTGCAGTTTGAAGATCTCCCTGAAGAATAATTCGTCCACCTGTGCTACACCGAAGTCTGTAACAAAGGAGAAAAAGTGTGCAAACTTCGTCAACCTGTCCACCACTACGAAAATGCAGTCTTTCCCCTGTGCCTTTGGAAACCCTGTGATGAAATCCATGGATATGCTTTCCCACTTGTGTTTTGGGATGGGTAGGGGTTGCAGTAGTCCTGTCGGGTGAGTGTGCTCATCCTTATTCTCCTGGCAAGTAGTACACTCCTTGACGTGACTCATCACATCCTCCTTGAGGCCCTTCCATGAGAACCTCTCCCTCACCTGCATGTATGTCTTACCGATCCCTTGGTGACCTGCCATTGGTGAGTCATGACATGCCTGCAACACTTTGGCCTTGAAGGCCGATTCAGGAACCAAAAAGATTCGGCCCTTATAATAGATGAGGCCATCAATGATCATGAAGTTATCGTCCTGTATTTTCCCGTCCATTACCTGACAAGTGAACTGATTCTTTGCATATTCCATCACCAAGTGGTCCTTGCAATCAACAGACACATCTGTCATGGCATAAATGGATGGCCTCCTAGACAACGCATCAACGACCACGTTGTTCTTCCCTTTGACAAATTCAATGTCAAAGTCATAGGCCTATATTCTGCTTACCCATTTTTGTTGCCTTTCATTTAAGTCCTTCTACACCAATAGGTATTTAAGACTGTTATGATCTGATTTCACCACAAACCGTGCACCTACCAGGTATTGTCTGAATTTGGCCAAAGCGTGCATGATAGCCAGCATCTCTTTGTCATAAATGTTGTAAAGTAACTTAGGTCCCCTGAGTTTCAGCTCTCATAGGCAAGAGGGTGCCTATTTTGCATCAGTATGGCCCCAATACCTTCTCATGAGGCATCACACTCCAAGATGAAAGGTTGGTCGAAATCTGGTAGGGCTAAGACTGGGCATGTGCTCATCACCTTTTTCATCTTGTTTAATGTAAATTGGGCCTCCTCACTCCATTTGAAATCTCCTTTCTTGGTCAAGTCGGTCAAGGGTGCACAAAGTTGAGAGAACCCCTTGACAAACTTCCTGTAGTAAGTGCACATGCCTAGGAATCCCCTTAATTCTGTAAGGGTCTTAGGTGTAGGCCACCCCATTATGGATTGAATTTTCTCCTGATGTACCTGTACCCCCTTTGCTCCGATTATGTGTCCAAAGTAAAGAACCTCTGTCATTCCAAACTCACATTTGCACTCCTTAGCATACAATGACTGCTTCTCCATGATAGACAGAATTTGGTCCACATGCCGAAGGTGTTCCTCCCACATCTTGCTATAAATGAGCAAGTCGTCAAAAAATACCAAGAGATGCTTCCTCAATTGTTTGTTGAAGACATGGTTCATGCAAGATTGGAACGTAGCTGGGGCATTGGTTAACCCAAAGGGCATCACTAAGAACTCGTAGTGACCATAATGACACCTGAAAGCAATTTTTGGGATGTCCTCCTCCCTCATTTTGATTTGATGGTAGCCCGAACGTAGGTCAATTTTTGTGAAATAGACAACCCCATGTAGTTCGTCCAGTAGCTCATCAATCCTTGGTATAGGATACCTATTTTTTATTGTTTTCTTATTCAATGCCCGAAAGTCAATGCACATGCGCATGGTTCCATCCTTTTTCTTGACCAACACCACTGAAGAAGCAAAAGGGTTGGAACTCGCCTGATGTGCCCCATATCCAAGAGTTCTTTGATTGCCTTCTCTATCTCATCTTTATACTTCTTTGGATGCCTATACGGTGTGGTGATGACTGGTTTTGCTCCTGCCTCCAACTCAATGATGTGCTCAAACCCCCTGTCTGGGGGCACCCCTGGTGGGATAGGTCCAAACACTTTGTTGTGTTTGTCAATGATTTCCTGGATTTCTGGTGTGTAGTGAACCTTTCCCTACTCTTCCACATGTGCCGAAATTCTGCATTCAACTGCATATACTATCTCTTCTCTCCTGAAGATGGCCTCCATCCTCTTGGTCGTGACTACCTTGGCTGAGTTACCTGTCATGCCTCGAAGCACTACCTTTCGTCCACCCTCTTTTGTGAAAGACATCTCCATGGTCTTGTAGTTGGTGGTGATAGGCCCCAACGTACTGAGCCACTGGACTCCAAGGATTATGTTGGTATCCAGAAGGTCCATCACATAGACATCCTGTACCAGCTCATGCCTACCCAATGTAAGCTTCATGCCTAGAATGTACATGTCACAAGGCATGCTGCTCCCACCTACTACCTCCACCTTGAACCCTTCAAATTCAACCGTGGGTATATGCCTCCTCCGTAACAATGTTGAGTAAACGAAGTTGTGAGAAGCTCCCCCATCAATCAGTACTGACACCTTTTTCCCCTGCAAGACTCCTCTCATCCTAAAAGTGTTATACGTGGGCACTCCACTGATGGATGCCAAGGTGGCTTTCTCCTCAGCCGTACTGTCATGACCTAAGATCTCCTCCTCTGTCGTCTCTGTGGTGTTTGCCTCCATGTTTTGGATATGGCCTAAATCCTCCTCCTCCTCATTGTCTGAAGTTACCTCTATGTAGTGCACTTGGCCACGGCCCATGCATTTGTGTGATGGGTTCCATGGCTCTTTGCAAGTGTAGCAAAGTTTCTTTCTCCTCAATTCCCTTCTGGTGTTCTCATCCAACCTTCCTCTGCCCCTGTCAAACCCCCTTGGGTCACGTCCTCCTAGGTTCATTGGAGGTCTCTAATCTCTTCCTCCTGTGTCAAAAGGTGGTCTAGGTACAAATTTCGGCTTGGCAGTTGGTCCTAGGTCTCTCGTCCTCCAAATAGCATCTTGTAGGTTGGTAGGCTTAAAGGCTTAAAGGCCTTTACCCAACCCTTCAAGGGTTCGATCAGCCCTTCAGTGAAGAGCATCATAAATCTGGTCTGTGATACATCCTGCACCATGACTGCTAGCCTCTGGAATTCCTCAATGTACACCTCTAGTACTCCTGTCTGTCTGAGTTGTGTGAGCTCCCGGAAATGTATCTCCGGATCCCCCTGATCAAATCTGTCCATGAGTCTCTAAGTGAATTCTGTGTATGCCACTATCTGATTGTGGCCTAGTGTGGTCAGTCCATGATACCACCAGTCATGAGCTTTACCATCCAAGTACATGGTGGCAAACTTGATGGCTTCCATCTCCCTCATGGGATTAAGCTGCAGATAAGTGTCCAGCTTCTATACCCATGCCTGTGTTGTCATCTTGGTCGTACCATCAAAGTAGGGAATCTCGATCTTCCCTGCTCTACGTTCAAACTCATAATTGGTCCTGTGGTTCGGCCTAGGTTTGTTTCTGAATATGAGTTGACAGTGTTGATCCAAGGACATCTGCCTCTGAATCATCATATCCAAATCATTGTACTCCCTGGTACACCGTGCCATCTGCTCAACAAAGTCATCCACCTATCCATGTTGTGCCTGTTCATCTGTGAACGTGGGCAAGTATGGTCTAGGGATAGCCCTGCTACCCATCTCACTATGTGGAGTGCTCCCTCCATGGCTTCCCTCTGACTGATGATAAGGAACATGTTCTGGATTATACCTGTTTCCACCGTGTGATCCACCAGTCTCCCTGTTTTCATACGTCTCTGGACCTTTCCCCTTGTGATTCATCTGCATCAACAGCTCGACTATCCTTGACTGGTTCTCATCCACCCTCCTCAGGTTCTCATCTACCTTCTTCAAGGTCTCAGTGATTTCAGCTTGTCCTCTGCAGTTTGCATCATAGTTCTCCTTTAAGTGGATGACCAGTTTACTTTCTATTTGGTTTATGGATTTATTGAACTCTTGTGCTAAGAAAGTCGAGCCCTGGGGCTCACTGTCATCGCTCGAACCCCCCATCTCGGCCTCTGTAACGCTTGCCTGTTTCTTTCTTCAGCCCATATAGATACCACTATACCTCTACATGTGCTAATCCTCACAGGATGGGAGGATAAGAGCTCTGATACCCACTGTAATGTTCCCAAGCCAATTTTTTGCTTAGGAACACTAACTTACCCCTGACTTAACTGTTTTACTGTTGTGTTATGCAGGTTGGCCACTGATATTTCAGCCTTAGGATTTATTTCAGTTGTTCAGTCACAGCTTATTCAAGATGCAATTTATCACATAAAGATCTCAACAACACATAATTATGGAACCACAAACAAAGATCTGATCTTTTATTATAAGAAAGCAAGCACCTGATACAATAGAGAAGCAGATCTGGAATAGCTTCAGATGGCTTCAAGACAAGAATATGAACTACTACAAAATGCTCCCGGAAATACAAGATAAGCCTCCCAAAGGCCGAAATGCAAGATGAACGCTCCAATACAAAAACTAGGGTTCGGCCTAACCCTCGAGCTGCTGGTACTTCCTACTGAAGACTGTGAAGACCAAGGGTTCGGCCCTCCTGAAGAAGAAGACTCCCAAATGCTACCAAACTACACCAAGTGATAGATCAAGGCAAGAGTAACCTCCTCCTGAAGTATGAAGCCCAAATACTGATTCCTCCTCCTCCAACTGCTGAAACCCTAAACTGGTATGGCCCTCCTGAAGCCCTGAATATGGTCAACAATTCGGCATGGCTGAGTGAGGCCTCTGAATCACCTGAAACTCTCTAGGATGATAGATCAGGCAGTCACAAACCCCTGAGAGAAGTTTCAAGATCGGATCTGAGGTATAGCCTCCTAGATCTGAGAATCACTGAATCACCAAGACGTCCTCTCTCCTCCAAAACCGTCCCAACCTGCAAATAATAATATGGATGTGGTAACTCCTCAAGAAAGCCTCCAAACTGATGAGCAAGGTCCTGCAAGCAAAACCCTAATGCTGAAATCTCCCAAAGCTCTCTCAATAAGTCGAATCAAACTGTTCCTCAACCAATGGTGCGCCCCTGCTGGAAAACCCTAACTGGTACAGCCTTGTTGTCCTCCTGAATAGATGATGAATGTAGAATGGTGTGGGTGGAGTGTTTCATCCCCAAGACCAAGCTTGGAACAAGTGAGTGGAATCTTTCACCACTGAGTTGCTCTGTAGGGTTTGTAATCTCAAAACCCTCAAAACTGTATGCTCAAGAGCATCAACAAGCAAAATACCAAATATCCAAGATGATTGAATGGTGCGCCCTAGCCTCTCCTTTATACTTCTTTTTTGTTTCCTTGTTGAGTTAGTTTAACCCCAACTCAACCTCCAGCACTCTAATTCTTCATTGAGTTACCTTTTTGCTCTTTTTACCTTTTTCCTAAGTCAACTTTAAAATATAACATTAGTTTGGTTGACTTTTCCCCATGCTATGTGAGACTATGGTCTAGTGGGGATGCCTAGACCACTAAGTCTTCCCAGACCTCTTCATCAAGAGGTGGGGGACATTACAAGAGATCAGATGGGGTTGGTGCAGAATCCCTTCCTCGCTAAGAGGGGGTGTTAAAATGATAGCAAGGGAGTTCTTCCATCTTGCAGCGTCCCATAGTTTTAACTTAGGAAAAATTAATGATGATGTGTTATATACATCAATAGAGTAATTGGGCACCTTTCTAAGGTTTAAGGGAGTTCTTCCATCTTGCAGCGTCCCATAGTTTTAACTTAGGAAAAATTAATGATGATGTGTTATATTCATCAATTGAGTAATTGGGCACCTTTCTAAGGTTTAGCAATTAAATTATTTAAGTTGTGGTTCGTTTAATCTGAGCCATTGATCTCTTTGAGTGGATGGGAGGCAATCTCAACCATCCATCTCTTTGAGATTAGGGTTATTGCTGCTCATTACTATATGAGAGTTCGATTTGGCCAAAGGGGGGCGCATTACTACTATCAAGAGAGATCGATCTAGGAGAAAGAAAGGCTTGATCTGAGATCTGAGAGAGAGGATAGCCACAGGGAAACAGAGGAAGACATTTGGCAGGGGATTAACTCGTCTTCTTGATTGGGCAGAGGCCATTTCACCCACGCAGAGGATCCGCACAGGCTGACGCAGTACTCACAAGGGCGCCGTACAGTTTTGCAGAGGCATATCTTGCTGGGTTTTGCTGGGGCAAATCTGGTTCCAAAGTAAAGGGAGAGACTATACTTTAGTCTTGAAGGTGTTTGCTGAGTTTTATCTCAGTAATCTATTGGAGCAAATTTTCTGTAAGAAGTTTTCTATATTTCTCTGCTAATAATACCTCCAGATCTGCTGTACCGGCTTTCCCACATTGGGTTTTTCCGGGGACAATTGTCCAAAAACAATTGTGTTGATGTGATGTGTTTGTGCTGTGTGTCTTTACTTTCAAAAGATCCTGTGTGTTTTAATTTCTGCTGTGCATTTAACTGAGAAAACCTAGCTGAAATATTAATTAAACGGTGACAGAAAATTAATATACAGTCAAACTTAATTTTTCTGAAGCAAGTGTAATCCTTCAAAGCTAGCTTGGGTGCCAAATCGGCTGAGCTATGTCTATGCCAACTTGGGGATGGATCAAGCCTCTTTTGAAAATGATGGCCTTCCAACACTTTATTTCTTCTCTAAGCCATCTTGTTTTTTACTTGGGTAAGGGGTTCATGGATCTATAACTGTGTCAACCTAGGGTGGAATCATAGGGTAATGCTTGCAATCTTAGTTGTATACGCAAAATCAAAGTTGAAGCTAAAGAGAGAACACGATATACAGAAACCTGAGAACATTATAAGTAAAACATCAACACTTTTGCTACCCTTATGCTTACCATGAAGTTTGAGAGGGCATTAAGTTGTCGGGGCCTATTTAGTACTATTGTCCTTGAATGAAGGTTGTGTTCTGTTAAAATCTGCAAGAAACAAAGAAACTAAATGAAAACCCATACACCTAAAATTCAATAGAAAATATATATATATTCATCCAACAAAAGGGAAACCCAAGCTTTAATGGAAGGCTTTAGCATTCTCAAAATCAAACAATAAGATCAAAATGCAAGCTACAAACATAGTACATACCATCCAAATGACACAACATGTGAATTTCTACCATTAGAGAGCACATCCAACATCATTTAGATGAGCAACGTTGAGTAATACTTCTAGAATGGACTTTCCTCTGCTTTCCCCGTGTACTTGATTCTATTATACCAAAAGAGCAGACAGAATATCCCAGTTGTCTATAACTAAACAAAATTCAAGTTTGCATTTCCTATAACTACGAGCAACAACAGATTCATAGCTTACATGCTTTGAAGCATGTATATCATTCTGTTCTAATTTCAGGATTTTAAAAGGTACCTAATAGTAGTATCTTCTATACAGAGCATCTGGATTATAATTCAGAATGTGGGGACAACGCACTTAAGGAGAGCAAATCTAACAGTGCCTGCTGTCTTCAAACTTTCACTGCAGTAAATAATGATACCTTTTCTTTCCATAATCACATCCTGTGTCTGAACTGCGCATTTTTAAAACTCATAGGTAGTTTTCACATGGGTATAATCTTGAAAATCCCAAGCAAATCTAGTAGAGAACCTTGTTTATTATAGTTGGCTTTATGTGAGCTTGAATTGCTAAGAATAGGCAAGCTTGGTCACTCTGGCTACTGATAAACACATCAAGTGCTCAAAGTTCTGTTATGGCAGGCAGGATTATGATAGATCGAGATTACAACCTTCATGTTGAAATGACTATCTTCATGACACCCATGTTGATTGAGGACTCCAAGCGAGATAAGTGATCTACATGGAAGCTTGAATGTGTTCTTATCTATTTAAACTACTTAATAATTGCTCATTAAATGTCCTTCTCATAAGCCAATATCTTAGAACCTCAGTTGCAGGAAATGTGCGGGGGGAGGCGGCGCGTACCATGTGCGTTTCTGTATGGAAATATGGAAACGCATGTGGTACGACCTTGAAACGTGTTTCCAATAGTACAAACGCATTGCACGTGTGGGAAACACATTTATGGGCCATACCACCATCCGTATGGCACATTTCCAAGACTAAATGCGCCAATTTTGAATGAGTTTGACCGTTGGGACCTACCAATTTGGAATTAAACCCTAATTGATCATTAATTAGAGGTTAAATTTTGACTTGGTTTGACCAAAAATGTTGGAGCCTGGCAAGTAATGGTAATGTTTAAGAATTAAAGTAAAACTGTAAAAGTTGTTGTTTTGGGATGTTCGAGAGTGGCTCCAACCTCATCGGACTTCATATGGAGAAAGTAGAATTTCATATCCCATTCAACATTTAGCAGACTTAACAGTTTTCAGGATTTCAGGATAGGCAGGATTGCAGCGTTTTCATTGGATTCTATCATGTATGAGGGTATGGGATTGGCAATTAATAAAGAGCACCAAGCCCTTATGTACCTGGATGTTAGTGGCGTTGATTATTGAACTCCTTTGTCATGGCCTTAGCAAAAATGCACCCTTCACTCAAACCAAAATCATTGATTAGGCATGTTAAGCTTTTTCTACCATATTTTAAGGCTTGATTAGACAATTTCATCAAAATTGGATGGTGTTGATGGATGCCCCTGGAGGATTGAGGTAGAGGCAAAGGCTAGACGAGGCAACAAAGGGTGATACTAATGATGAGGATCCCAATATAAGTGATTGTGGAACATTGCTTGCCATTTATGTTTGTCATTTAAATTTTCTTGCTCATTTATTCATGATGCAAGATTTCAGGATAGGCAGGATTGCAGCGTTTTCATTGGATTCTATCATGTATGAGGATATGGGATTGGCATTTAATCAAGAGCACCAAGCCCTTTATGTACCCGGATGTTGGTGGCGTCGATTATTGAACTCCTCTGTCATGGCCTTGGCAAAAATGTACTCTTCACTCAAGCCAAAATCATTGATTAGGCATGCTAATCTTTTTCTACCATATTTTAAGGCTTGATTAGACAGTTTCATCAAAATTGGATGGTGTTCACTGATGTCCCTACAGGATCGAGGTAGAGGCAAAGGCTAGACTGTTGAAATTTAAATATAGTTCAGATCTGTAAGATTTCTTAAAATACTTGTTGCTCATTTATAATTTATTCACAGTGAATATGCAGAGATACATGAATAGAAATAGAATAGAAGCAGGCACGATAACACAAGGATTTTACCCTGGAAAAACCCTCTCAAGCTTGAGGGAAAAGACCAGCATGTGATCTTTCTTATTAGCAAATGAATGAGCTAGGAGCAGATACAAATTTACCACAGCCACATAGGCTTACAACCATGATTTCTCTACCATATTTTAACGCTTGATTAGACAGTTTCATCAAAATTGGATGGTGTTGACTGATGTCCCTGCAGGATCGAGGTAGAGGCAAAGGCTAGACTGTTGAAATTTAAATATAGTTCAGATTTGTAAGATTTATTAAAATATGTCTTGCTCATTTATAATTTATTCACAATGAATATGCAAAGATACATGAACAAAAATAGAATAGAAGCATGCACGATAACACAAGGATTTTACCCTGGAAAAACCCTCTCAAGCTTGAGGGAAAAAACCAGCAAATGATCTTTCTTATTAGCAAATGAATGAGCTAGGAGCAGATACAAATTTACCACAGCCACATAGGCGTACAACCATGAGAGTTTGTTGTCCAGATCTAGCTTTAAAGCTGGCTCAAATTCTGGTAGAAGATCGCAGCCCGAAACCTGAAAACAAACTATCATTGCTACAAAGATCCCACGAGCAATAGAGCTTCCTTCTTCGTTGCGTCTTCAACGAGTATTCAATGTGTCTTTGTCAAGTGCTGAGGAGTCTTATTAATAATAATTATTTCTCCATAACTCGCTATGGAACTCGTCTTCATTACTTGACTTAACTAAGATAACTCGTCTTAGTAACTCGACTTTACATGCAGACTTGACAACTCGTCTTTGTAACTTAACTTACCAACTCGACTTTACATGCAGACTTTGTTAACTCAACTTTACATGAAGACTTTGTTAACTCAACTTACCAACTCGACTTTACATGCAGACTTTGTTAACGCAACTTACCAACTCGACTTTACATGCAGACTACTTGACAACTTGACTTTGCTTTGCAACTGAGTTTGCAAGACTCGACTTTGACAACTCGAACTTGACAACTCAACTCTTTGACAACTCGTCTTTAGATGACTCGACTTGCAGCTCATCTTTGCAACTCGACTTTTCTACAGGCTCGAATCCTCTTCTTTCTTCCAGCAATCACAAGTCTTTCATGGCAGCCATGGTCTCACGTGCCATCATATTAGCTCATCACATATACATCATTTGCATCTCACATATAAGAAAGATCATTTGTCTTAGGATGTGATCATCTGGTTCTCCACTCATGGTCAATTGCTTGGCCTAGGAAAACCTCACACACCACTTTTGACTACACAAGGCAATACCTCAACACATGAGGTCACTCAGTCTTGTCACAAATACGACTGATCAGCAGTATACTCTTGTCTTGGCTTTTGCTTATACAAAGCTCACAAGACTTTTTGCCTTGTCTCAAATAAGGCTCTTCTCCAAGTCTCAAGTCAGCCTACACAATGCAGTCTTGGAAAATGACTCACTCTGCTGCAAACTTTAACATAGACGAGGCAACAAAGGGTGATACTAATGATGAGGATCCCAATATAAGTGATGGTGGAACATTGCTTGTCATTTATGTTTGTCATTTAAATTTTCTTGCTCGTTTATTCATGATGCAAGATTTCAGGATAGGCAGGATTGCAACATTTTCATTGGATTCTATCATGTATGAGGGTATGGGATTGGCATTCAATCAAGAGCACCAAGCCCTTTATGTACCCGGATGTTGGTGGCGTTGATTATTGAACTCCTTTGTCATGTCCTTAGCAAAAATGTACCCTTCACTCAAGCCAAAATCATTAATTAGGCATGTTAAGCTTTTTCTACCATATTTTAAGGCTTGATTAGACAGTTTCATCAAAATTGGATGGTGTTGACTGATGTCCCCGGAGGATCGAAGTAGAGGCAAAGGCTAGACAAGGCAATAGAGGGTGATACTAATGATGAGGATCCCAATATAAGTGATGGTGGAACATTGCTTGTCCATTTATGTTTGTCATTCAAATTTTCTTGCTCATTTATTCATGATGCTTTCTTTCAAAGTTTCAATCTAATGTGATATTTATAAATTAGCACTATATATATATAGTGTTTCCCCATTTCCAAATTTTTGAGGGGTCACGTTTCCAGCACATTTCCATTTCGGAAACTCATACCCATTTCCCCATATTGTGCAACTTAGATTAGAACAACAACTATCTCCTGACAATGTATGATCTCCATACAAAACATTGTCTGCGGGTCATCATTTCTAAAGTTGCTCACATATGGGACCCAAAATGATATGATGTAAACAATAGTTCCTCGTGTACTCTTATGAAAAATAGTGGTTTCGTAGTTGCAAGCTTTCTTAATATCCTTTGGCTCTTCAAACTAATGATATTCCCTATTGCTTTTGAAGACTGCATTACAATTGCATTTGTTTGTGGTAATAGACTCTATTTCTATTGAAAAATAAAAAAGTGTAAAATATGTTCCATATTTTCATCAAAAGCTCATCCCAAGAGCTAATTTCCAGTTATTCATCAAAGGGCACTAAGGCCTACTTTTTCGTTCGTCTATGACATTTAGCTTCCTTCAAACTCATACGCTGTTGCAAATTAAACTTTCCCCTGTTTTGGCTATGGAATTTGCAGAACGTTTTCAACCCATGCTTGGCTAAGCTGAGAGAATGACTTAGATAATTTCCACACTTTGCAAATCATTTTCAATGTTTATCTTAACCTAGACTCTGACATACCCCAAAACATAGTCTTAAAAAAATTAAGCCTCTAGATTATCTTTACCTAAGCCTAAGGTTAAAACTAAGTAAATAATTTACCTGTAGCTGAACCTAAGGTTAAAATTAAGTAAATGATCTACCTTTACCTGAACCTAAGGCTAAAACAAAAATCAAACAAAGAACTCTTTGTTTGCCACAATACAATCAATTTTGGAGACTTAGCTTCGAAGAATGAAATCATCCAAATCAAGCTCCTTGCCTCACTAGGTAATTAGGCGTGATAGCAGACCACATTTTGATATTTCTAATGAAGAAAGTTTCCACCCTGTCAAACCTTCAAAGACGAGGAATGGGAATAGAGAAGTAACTGTATTAATCTTTCTAAATGATTAAGAGTCATTATTCTAATTTCAAGTCTCACTATTGGGATCTCAGCAGCATAGAAGAGTACACAAAGGATTGATTTTACTGCCTGATTATCATTAATATTATTACAAGCACAATATTGCATTTTTTGCGAGGAATGACAACTAAAATCACGATTCCAAATAAACATGGAATGAGAGAATCAGTTGGGCAATGCCCGCCGGTCCATCCACTGCAGAACCCAGATAGGGATATCCAGTCCACCGACCGATTCTCAAGGGATTTCCATCCTAGGATAGACAGCCAGTCAGCAAGTCTCCACGAGGAAAGAAGAAGAAGATTCAATTCATAGAACAGGGGCACTACACAGTACGGACCAAATTGCAGAAATCTGTGTTACTAGAAAAGGGAAATGGGAACAGAACGAGAAACGGGACTAGAGGGTTTTCGGGATAAAGAAATGTGAAAATCTTCTTTAATTTCATGTCCAAACTTTATGATTGATATCATTTGGAAATAACCAGAATAGTTTCTGTCGATTTTTTTTTAATTACTATTTTTCGGTTACCTGGTTTTCAGCTGAAGTCGATGCCATGACTGTGTTCCAAATCTTATTGCCTTGAAATTCCAAGCGTTTCTCTGCCAATTCCTTGCATGTTATGCTCATAATTCAACCAAAATTTTACTGATAAAATACCCATGTAATGGAATATAAGATTTTATCCGAAAATGTAAAATCCATCGAGCGAAGCTGCCTCCTAGGTTTCAGGTGATTGAGGTTACGTTACCTGGCCGAGGAAGCGATCTTCGGCTTGCGGCACTGTAAGTGGAGACTATAGAAGGGAAGATGCATGTAATTGGAATCAAATCTCTTTCGTATCAGGTTTTATACGAGGACGAAGGTTGTCTAACGTGATCTATGTGAACTATAGGAATTACGAGAAAATTCGCTAAATGGTTGTTAGGTGACTAATTAGGGGAAAGGTGTGACTTATGACAAGCATGTGCATTATTATTCCATTTTGCATGGAATTAAATACCTTTTATTTATGGATAGGGATCTTTAATCAAATATTGCATTCGGATGTTATACAAGGTTTCTATGTTATTAATCTTTTATTAATGTATATAAGTTAATCTTTTATTAATGTATATAAGGTTGTTGCAATATGGGAAGATTGTTTAGGAAATGTAATTCGCGACTTTTTAAATGTGGATATGGATCATTAACCAAAACACAAAACACCATGCTATGGTGTTGGCAAAGTACCAAAGTCATTTCTCTTTTATTTTATATATGGAGTTGTCATGATCTAGTAACACCAGTTGGCGTATGGAACTCAAGACCTTTTACATATGGATATGGATCATTAGCAAAAACACCACTTTGAAGTGTTCAGCAAGGTATATGTGTCCTTAATATTTTATTCTTGTATAGGAAGTTGTGATTGAAGCAAACCACTTAGTCGATCGAACTCGAAACCTTTTACCTGATGATATAAATCCTTACCGAAACACCAAACGATGGTGCTCAACAAGGTGCACACGTCTTAATCATTGATTTGTGTATATGGAGTTGGCGAGATCTAGCCAAAGTGCTAAGGGGATTGAACTCTAGACCTTTTACTTGTGGATATGGATCATTAACCAAAACACCACCAAGGTGTTTGGTAGTATATGGTGTTGTTGTGATGTAGCTAGAACACTTGTGAGATTGGAATTAGGACCTTTTACCTATAGATATGGATTCTTGACAAAAAAAAACCTTAGACCATAGTGTTTGGCAAGGTACCCACATCATTATTATTTTATTCTTGTAAACAAAGTTATCATGGTCTAGCTAAACCACTAAGGGGATGGAACTCGAGACCTTTTACCTATGGATATGGATCCTTGACCAAAACAACATACAAGGGTGTTTGGGAAAGTATTGTTCAAACCTCAACTAGCCCCAAGTCTCCAAAGTTGGGGACCCCCTTTTATTTTTAATTACGTTGAGTTTCATCTTCAAATATGCATTTATTGACTTATTTTACTTATATTGGTTGTCTTATGATTTGCATGGGAGTTAAGAAAACTAATTAGTTTCTCCCCCCTTGTGTTTGAATGCAGTTTTGCATTCACGTCATGTCTCTTGATCTTGATCAATAACATTTGATGAAATCTTGCTTGCACCTTAACAATAGTTCCAATTGTTTAGCTTGTGGTTAAGTTGGTTTTAATTGCATCCTGCTTGCATGACCTTACTTTTGCCTGAGATTGTCCTCGCTCATTGGCACATTTGATCGATTATTGGCTTATATGATTTTGACGTTTAACATGCTTTCATGTTTCTTTACATAGGTTGCCATGCCTCATTTTCACAAGTGATAATGAAAGACAGGTTAGAATCACAGCCCTTCAATAAATGACACAAGATGGCATAAAAAGTAAGATATTTGATTAACAAGCGAGAATATGCCAATGCCACATGTAAACGGCATGAGGCTATGACAAACAATGTATTGGAGCGTATGGAAGTGACGTCAAACCACATCTAATGAATAAATATCATGGCAATCAACCTAGAAAACCTTAACTTTTAAGGTTGCTTTGAAAGTGTTTAGACCATGCTTGGGGTGCTTCATGAGATTTGGGGTACATGGTGTATTTTCATCCCCCAAATGGTCTGAGATGGATTGGCACATGAGAGATATTCCTTGATGGATTTGCATAGTTGACATAGCTTGCTAAGTGGATGCTTGACCTCAAATGGTTGTTAGCTTAGAGTTCTTCCCTTAGGCATTGGAGTTCTCTTGACAATTTGGAGGATGCCCTTCATTAGGACCCTATGAAGGATCCACTTGCTTGGAGAGTGCCCTACATGATATGTGGAGCATTGCACAACTTGGAGCATGGAGTCGAGGCCTAGTTGGGATGTGACAACTTGGATTCTTATTCAAAGGATATGAGATGGCTCAAAGATGCTCGGGGCTTCAATATTATTCTTGCAGGGGTAGTTGAGGAGTACATTTCTTAGGAGGATAGATGGAGTTTGTGGAGGCTTGTAATGGAGGGATGTGGACTTGCCCTATGTAGCTACATCACCTTGGATCCATTGGTGTGCACAACATCATCTTGGAGGATGACACATGTACTTTAGAGTGTAGCCTCTAACTTGTGTTGGCCTACAAGTGCTCATTGTAGGTTGCTTGTAAGGGCTTCTTGATCAAGTTTCCTTGATCAATGTTCTAGTGCCTTGGTGATACTTAGTGATAGTTTCAACATCCCATACTTAGTCAATTTTTGCAAATGAGGGTTGCAAGAAGACATCCCTTTATCCCCACAAGCACGCAAGTCTGCAAACCCACAAGCTTCCATACTTAGTCGATTTTCGCTCTATATGGTCCCGCATTACCTTATACTCGCATTACTCTTTCTTCATGTTTTCTATACTTTGTCATTTTTCTTCACTTGAAGGAGTCTTGTTGCAAAGGGAAAGCTCGTTGTTAAAAACTCTCGCAACCCACAATTCCACATCCTGCAAAATGAACTCGCATTTTCGTGTCCTGCAAAATGAACCCACATTTACACTTAGTTTATTTTATCAATGTGGATGTGGGAGACCCCCCTTCACCCCATCCTTTGACAATATGCATCTCACATCCCACAACCCACAATTCTGCATTCTCCAAAATGCCCCCCTGCGTCACCTATTTTCCACTCTTCATACTTAGTCTATTTTCATGAATCCCGACACATAAGCACCACTTCCAAGAACATTTATAACTAAAATGCCACATCAGTCGTCACAGATTCGAATTAATATCCTTATTTATGTGACATGATTTTCATGAAAGTTTCTCCATAAATTCAAATCCAACCAGTAATTAACATTAATGAAATGAGTGTCCTGACATATAATATTACAACAATATGTGGTGAATTTGGTAATGTTTTTATCCTCGGTATAAAAGATATTACTTCAACAGGACTGCCACCTATTTACTAAATTAATCTAAGCAAAACATTTCAACTAAAAAAAAAGAGCTATATTGTGGAGATACAATTAACACTCTGGGACGTGAAGACTGCGAGTTTCCAATGGTCTAAGGCTTACAAGTGGTATACATGACTCTCACCTGAGGAAAGAAGCTCAAACAAAGTTTGTATTTTTGGAAGTTTACAAGTGTTATACATGACTCTCACCCTTTGACTTCAAGGAATTGGTTTTATGGTGTGCAGACAAGTTCAACATTGAAAAAAGATAATTCAGTTGAAGGAAAAGACACCAGTCTCTCTCACACCTGCAATTTTTAGGAAAATGCTTCGAATTCCAACACCTAATAAGAGTTTCAAAGGTTTTGAAGTCAATGCCTTCATGGAGGCCCATCATGGAGGAGTACACCTCTTAAAGAGTTTTCTCACAGAGTTACTCATCGATTCTGGAAGCTCTTCTCAAATTGAGGTATGTTCACTCAAGTACCCATATAAGGAATTTGCATGGTTATTCGCCAAGATTGTTGGTCAAGATTCTATAGTTGTTGTTCTGAAATATGTCTTGTATGTTCTACATTACCATGTCCATGAAGATGTCATTTTCAATTGGGCGCATATCATTTCAAATGGAGTCTCTTTTCAATTGGGAAATTTCCGCAAAACAAATAAGTTTTATATGACTTTGTATTTGATTTATGCCATAGTCTATTTCCATGTATTTGAAGACTTACCACGATCAAGAAGTGTGAATTATAATAAGGATCCAATACAATTATGGTATCCAACACTCTGGAGACACAAGGCCCCTTATCATTTTTACCAAGCATAGAGCGATTTTCTATCTATGTTCAAGAAGATGATTTGTGGTTCTTCTATGCAAAGATTGTCAAATGAAGCCACAATTTTTCTCACTGGAAAGGGGGTTTTCAAAGTACGAGACAAATTGAACTATATCATATTATATGGGTTTCGAGGAGAACCCTTTTTACTCCCTTACTATGTTTCTGATAAATTCTTCATAGTTGAGGTATGCAAATAGTACAAATCTTGGGCCCACTTTTTCAATGAAAAAAGAAAAAAGCAATCCATTCCATCACCCTTTAAAGTTGGTGAGGTTACTATTAAAAAGATCTCTCACCTAGATGAATTTGTTGTTTATTTTTATCTATTCAAAATGAGAGAAATCCATGAATTTTAGGTCTTTTACCCTAATGGTTCATTTACGACTCATATGTTTAACATAGGTTATGGTTCATCTTTCATTAAGTCATCACAATTAGACAAAGGAGGAGGAGATAACCAAAACCCTCAAGAGAACTCCCATGGAAATCACCAAGATGGTATCAACACTTTGGTTAGCACCAATGATCAATATAAACAAAGAGGGCGAACCACAACAAGTGATAACCCAGACTCACCCCATATTCCTCAAAAAAGTTCTTCAACAACTCGAAGTAAAGCTCATGGAAACCATGCAGAACAAAGAAAGTATCTTGCTATAAATTATGATGATGGAGGAGATAAAGACCCTCCTAAAAAGGCCTTGGAAAAATCACACATAGTTCCAGGAAGTTCAAAGAGAAAAATGAACTATGCTAAAAAAGGAAAATCAGGAGGTTCAATAGACTGAAGTCAGTTCCCAAGATATGGAAGTTGATGTTATAATTGGAGAGCCCGATTGGGCAGAACAATAATTAATTGAAAGCATAACAGTAGTAAAAGAATTGGCTTGTGAAGAGTCAATAGCTTTTGAAGAAGAATCAGTTACCCCTGCCTTTAATCAAAATTCAAAGAAATTGCAAATTGAGATGGTTAATATGAAAAACAAAAAGATTGCAAAAAAATGAAACTCTGAAATAGATATCGTAGGAGTAAAACCTTCTAAGGTTTTAGAATTTCATCAGGCCACAGGGGATGCCGTGAAATATTCTATTGATGAACAAGAAAAAGAGGACTTGATATTTTAGGGAAGAATAAAAGAATTAGAAGATGCTCTGATGCCCAAACCCTTGTTTCTTGAACCAAGTTATAGAATTTCATTAGGCCACAGGGGATGACCTAAAATATTCTATTGATGAACAAGAAAAAGAGAACCGGATATTGAAGAGAATAATAAAAGAATTAGAAAATGCTCTGCTACCCAAACCCTTGTTTGTTGAACCAATATTTGCTATTAGACCACTTGATATTTTAGAAGATGCCCCATAGTCGAGTTCAAGACTAAAAGGGGCTTCAAGTTTATTGACAACAATTAGAAAATCGGAGATTATAATATTTAAAAGAGGGTCACTTTAATCCTTGATATTTGGAAATTGACTACTAGTTCAACTAGTATCTCTACAAATATTTTAAATCTTAAACAATATCTCCAAAAAGATCTAGAAAATGATGAACATTTCTACAAGGAAGTTGTAAGCACTTTTAGTGCTAGAATATCAAGCATGAATGATATCCATCGGAGAGAGAAAAATATTCCACCAAAGGTCCGATGTAACCAGATAAATGCATGTTGGTTAAGGAGAATCAAGTGTTTGCAGGAAATGATTGTCGAGTGTGATGTTATCAATTTGAAAAGAAGTGACTTGTTTTTTAAGCTTGTTGGTGTAACGAAGGAATTGGAGGGTCCACACTTAATAATGGACTCTTTATTACTTACCATGGATCAATTGCAAAAACAACTAGAGGTTTTTAAAACTTCATGGGCTAAAGAATTTGACAACCTAATTGAATGTTCACAAGAGGAAGTTGAAACGTGGTTGGTCCACTATGTAAACAAGAATGAGGATCAAGTAGATACAATTCATTAGTTAGGTTTTGAATTAAAATATATTGAAGATGAGTTGTTTGATCTCAAAATCAAGCATGAGCTAACGGTTGCTCCCATGCGAGAGTATATTGAACAATGGTTAAGAAATTCCTTGGTCAGAATAATCGACCTTGATCCTCAAGAAACAATCACAACCGTTAGGGTAGCTCCAATCAAGCAAAATATAAAAGAAGCCTCAACAAGCATGTAGAAGGAGTCTTTCCATCGTAGTGAGTCAACTAATAGTTTCATTAAGCTTGTATCTTCTTTATTTCATCTCAATTAGCAATCATCCAACCTTTCTATTTCATGGTCTGTGAATATCAAAGGTTGATTCCTAATTGTGTTTTCTTCTTCTCTTCCAGGTCTTTTCATCTATTTATGGTCCACGCGAGCTCCATCCCAATCCGCTAGGACGAATGCATTTTATTTTCCAAATATTATAAACTATTTTCAAACATTTATATATTTTTTAGGTTCCCAAAGAACTATTTGGGGCACATGTATAGTGATTTCTTAGACTTTGAATTTTAAGCATGAGATTTCAAGAGTGTGTCTTTCAAAATATCTTTGAGTTTTAATGGAAAGATCATGTTAAGTTCTCTGCATATGTGGTCCTTAATTATTATCTTGCCAAATGATATGTGTTGATTTACTTTATACTATGATGGAAATGATGTTCTATGAGATTTCTCATTTTATTCTTTAACAATATTGTATAATATCTACCACTGTGAATATTCATCTTTGAACAAGCCCGATCCTTTCTCAGGCATTTTCCTTTATTGCATTTTCTATATTTTTGCATTATATCCATTAAAGAGGAGTACCACATCTCAAAAAACGCAGAAGGATTTATCCTTGTGATGTTGTCTCCAAGACTTTGAATGGTCTTAAATATCAACAGGGCTAAGGCCCACATTGTATTGTTGGCCTCCCTTATCTCTCTTATAAATAGAGGAAGAAAACAATCTTCCCATTCATATATTTTCAGTCACTTGCATTCACTTTTATGATGAGATGTGCCTAGAGAAGAGTGCACACTAGCCTCTCTCTCTCTCTCTCTCTCTTTAGAGTCTTAATGTGCTCTCTCTCTCTCTCTCTCTCTCTCTCTCACCACTTCTTAGTATTATTGGAGTACATTGGAGCATCTTGGAGGTCTAGGGTTAGGGTTTATCCCTTGGAGATTGGGTATTAAAGTTTTGTGATAAAACCCTAGGATGGAATTGTGAAGAAGAAGAGGAGGAGACGACGTATTGCGTTAGAGGATGTGTTGGAATTGATAGGGTTTTGTTGATTTTCCCTAGCCAAGGTTGGAGAACTGGGAGGATTTCTACTAGCCTTGAGAGAAGGCTATAGTATGTACATGTACTTCATCTTAAGCATATTAATGAAGGTTCTAGTGGTCCAAAACTTATGCAATTTCCAAATTTGATTTTCAACTATATATGTTCTTTATGCATTGTTATTTACATTCGTGTATGTATTGTTGATTTGACATAAGTAAAAGGACAATTGTAAAGTAATTTGACATATAAACGAAGAATATAAGGGGTTGATTTTACTATTGTCATATTGTTATTGTATTGTTGTTTTTTGTAAATAAGCGAGTTGAGAATCCTTCTATTCAACCAAGAAAAAAGTACAAAGTGATACATAAACTTGATGATAGCAAGAGACCCCCCAGAAAGAGAACAGGGGGACACTGAAGACTAACCTATGCTAAAAGAGAACCACAAGGAGTACATGGGCATAACAAGATGAAATGTTACAAAGACAAGGAGAAAGGGTTGGGTCGTTGTGTGGGTCGGAGATGATCCTTTCTGCCTTTTTTCTTACGAACATCAATCCAACCAGAGGAACTGATAGGCTCAACAACCTTTGCCACCAAAACTAGATGGTCTGAGGAAATGCCAGAATCTCGAGCTGCGGAAGCTAAGGGTGCTTCCTTATCACTATCTGAATTATCCGATTCGTGAGGACGTTTATGAGTCCCTGAGAGTGGGGTTGTGGACATGATCATGTCATTCGATTCATCATTTTCAAGGGGAGTGTGCAAAGGCTGAACTGTGGGATTCAGAGTCAAAAATTTTGAAGCTTCAAGAAGATGTGCTGAAGTGAAAGGCTGGTGTTTTGGGTCCGCGGTTGGTTGTTGCGCATTTGTTGGAGACTGCAATGGTGTTGTAGAAGGCAGAGGAGCTGGGGTGTCTTTGTGATGTTGGTTGTTGTCAGATGAAGAGTTTGAGTGGATTTTGCGATTTTTAGGGTCTTTCCAACCATTATCCCTTTTCCAAGCTCCAAGGGATGAGATTGGGGTTGGCAATAAAGGATAAGTTGCCTTAAGGTGCCTTGTTTGTTGACAAGAGTGACATCTAAAGGAAATGTTCTCATAATTGACCAGTTGTATGTAAGGATCATCCTCAGTCCAATCTATAAGAATCCTATCTGGCAGCCCTTGACTGAGGTTGATTTCAATGCACATGTGGGTGAAGGTGACAAAGCCTTTTGTTATTCGGTCTATGTTAGTCTTGATAAACCTACCCAACACATTGCCCAGGATAAGTAAAAAAGCTGGAGTATAAAAATGCAAAGGTAAATTGGGGATTCTTACCCAGACTAGTGTAGTCATAGCAATCATAGCCAATGGGTTGAACTCAGTGAACCATCGCTGCATGGAAAGACCAGATCTGCCCAGAACCATGGAACTTGCTCCAGCATGCATTGGTAGTCCTCCTCTGTGGAAAAGTTAAAAATGAAGAACCCTTTGGAGCAAAAGAACAACTCATGACCCAACGACTAGGTCTTGTTTACCCATTCTCTTAGCGCAGAAGCCGAGGGCCATAGTCCGTTGAAACGACAGATGAGGGATTTTTTCTGGTAGATAAATGCAGCGCTAAAGACATGGGGATATTCGACCTCTATTGTTGGCGGTTCTGCGAGCTGCTCCACAATGAAGGCAAAGCCAAAAATTTCATTTACTCCAGAAGTTTCAGCCTTGGACCTCGAAGGAGTGGAAATCCTTGTTTTCACAGCATGCTTGTAAGAGCTTGGTTGAGTGGAGGATGGTGCTCCTCCACATAGACGAGAAACGAGAGAAATGGTTGCATTCTTTATATTCCCATAACCTTGAAGGAGAGAGCCATCCACAAGTTGTCAACCTTCAAAGATGAGTCGTTGAAAGCAAGGTGAAATACATGTCGCCTGGTGGATCTGGGCTTTGAGCTAAAAAATGGAGTATGAATCATGAGCATGCAAGTAGAGAGAAGAACCAATGATGGTCTTTACAAAAAGGGGAAAACTTGCAACAGTCTCCGAGCAAGCCGCGACACGATAAGGGAAGGCCATGTGTTCCCAAATACTGCAATGTCATTTGATGGTGCGTCTCTTTCGATCCCTGCGAACCATCGTTTTATCCTGACCTTTCCCGCACTACGAAAACCTTGGCTTGATTCGTGTTTCTTGCTTCAATACTACGTCGATTCTAGTAGGTGAAGACTGCTTAGGTAGCAACGGTGGTGTCCGACCTCTCCTTGCTTATGAATTTGGGCTTTTCCTGGGCAACGCAGGGCAGTGACTCCTAGAACTGTCGCTATGGGAAGTGGAAGATGAATTGAAGGATCTCGACTAAGACCAGGAGCGGAAGCATGAAACCCAAGCAGAAGAAGAGCCTGAATATGATGAGGAACCAGAGATTGACCCTGATAGGCTTTCTTGCCACTGCCTCTCAGATCTCGCCATATCATTGTCGTTGGTTCAAACTCGAAAACCCTAGGATGGATCCACTTCATTTCTTCGAACTATAATCAGTTGAATAAAATTGTACAGTTGTTATTACTATTGCAAAAGAGTACTTTTAGATATGGTTATTCGTTAATAAGTTTCCATAAAAGGGATAAAACTTGTCCCTTTGGTTTGATATCTTTTCTCCTTGAATTGTTGAGAAGTTTGTGCTATTTGGAAGTGAAACATTGTACTCTTTTCACTGTTGTTTTGTACCTTCTTTTACAACAACCCTAAGGCTGAAAATTATAGGGTTAAGATTCGAGAAACCTTCTAGGTCGAAGGTAAAAAATTAATTTTGCATTGAATTTTGAATTCCAAGAAATTTCCACATGGTGTTAGAGCTTGTTATGGTTGAGATAACTCTTGAGTAAGAGGGAGTTTGAATTTCAGTTGGAGTTTACTTGGGACAAGTACTTGACCTAGTTGAGGTCATTAGGTGAGAAACCCTAGGTTGCTTGGGAGAAGCATTTGTACCCTAGAAAGGGTTTTTCTATTTCATATACTATTGATTTTATGCACTTGGTACTTGTTCAGGATGTGTAAGGTGACTCTTAGTCTTAGAGAGTGTGATGGGTTGGATGGAGAATGTTGATAAAGAGATTCCAAAAACTGTTGATCCGACAAATTGGGTCGTTGATTGAAAGAAGGAAGCCAAAGTGAAGAGATCATTCTTGATGTTGTGAACAATCACTTCATATTACACATTTCAAATAAGACAAGATGTAAGAAGATGTTTGATCCTTTGGTTGAGTTATTTCATAACTATTGTGCTTCTTGAGATGCTTTTGTGAAACCAATTCTCAGCTATTTGCATGAGCAAGAAAAATACTATGGTGACCTACTTGATCAAGAGCAGTGAACTGAAGGATCAATTAGAAACCATTAGAACTGAGGTGGATGATCATGTGTTAGTTTCCATTTCCCTAAAAGGGATTTTTTCTTCCTGGACGCCTTTTGTTCAAGTTGTTTGTGTTTGAGAAGATATGTCAAAGTTTCCCAAGCTTTGGGTTGATCTTGTGCAAGTAGAAACCAACTTGCAGTCTTGTTTAGAACAATAAGGGGAAGTAGATGATATTGGTCTTGTCAGGAAGGCAAAGAAGAATAACATGAAAGGCTTCAAGAAGAAGACTGGGACATATATAAGAAAGAAAGACCCAAGTAAGGTGATGTGTTTTTGATGTCACAAGACGGGATACTATGTAGTCCAATGTCCATTGAAGAATAAGGGAAAGGGTGCAAGGCATGTTGCGGTTGGGACTATTGTAGGCATAGAGGAGATCAACTCTTAGTTAGAGTCCACCTTTCCCATGACTTCTTTTTTATCTTCTAACATTGTGTCTAGTGTTGGTTAATATGTGGAAAATGGAGCTTCGAGACACATGACATGTGATAGGTCTATATTAAGTAGGATTGAAAAGAAAGAGGGAGGCATGACTATGGA
>ML818377.1:0-18106 GCA_009831015.1 Picea engelmannii | reverse complement strand
TTTCCCACATTGGGTTTTTCCGGGGACAATTGTCCAAAAACAATTGTGTTGATGTGATGTGTTTGTGCTGTGTGTCTTTACTTTCAAAAGATCCTGTGTGTTTTAATTTCTGCTGTGCATTTAACTGAGAAAACCTAGCTGAAATATTAATTAAACGGTGACAGAAAATTAATATACAGTCAAACTTAATTTTTCTGAAGCAAGTGTAATCCTTCAAAGCTAGCTTGGGTGCCAAATCGGCTGAGCTATGTCTATGCCAACTTGGGGATGGATCAAGCCTCTTTTGAAAATGATGGCCTTCCAACACTTTATTTCTTCTCTAAGCCATCTTGTTTTTTACTTGGGTAAGGGGTTCATGGATCTATAACTGTGTCAACCTAGGGTGGAATCATAGGGTAATGCTTGCAATCTTAGTTGTATACGCAAAATCAAAGTTGAAGCTAAAGAGAGAACACGATATACAGAAACCTGAGAACATTATAAGTAAAACATCAACACTTTTGCTACCCTTATGCTTACCATGAAGTTTGAGAGGGCATTAAGTTGTCGGGGCCTATTTAGTACTATTGTCCTTGAATGAAGGTTGTGTTCTGTTAAAATCTGCAAGAAACAAAGAAACTAAATGAAAACCCATACACCTAAAATTCAATAGAAAATATATATATATTCATCCAACAAAAGGGAAACCCAAGCTTTAATGGAAGGCTTTAGCATTCTCAAAATCAAACAATAAGATCAAAATGCAAGCTACAAACATAGTACATACCATCCAAATGACACAACATGTGAATTTCTACCATTAGAGAGCACATCCAACATCATTTAGATGAGCAACGTTGAGTAATACTTCTAGAATGGACTTTCCTCTGCTTTCCCCGTGTACTTGATTCTATTATACCAAAAGAGCAGACAGAATATCCCAGTTGTCTATAACTAAACAAAATTCAAGTTTGCATTTCCTATAACTACGAGCAACAACAGATTCATAGCTTACATGCTTTGAAGCATGTATATCATTCTGTTCTAATTTCAGGATTTTAAAAGGTACCTAATAGTAGTATCTTCTATACAGAGCATCTGGATTATAATTCAGAATGTGGGGACAACGCACTTAAGGAGAGCAAATCTAACAGTGCCTGCTGTCTTCAAACTTTCACTGCAGTAAATAATGATACCTTTTCTTTCCATAATCACATCCTGTGTCTGAACTGCGCATTTTTAAAACTCATAGGTAGTTTTCACATGGGTATAATCTTGAAAATCCCAAGCAAATCTAGTAGAGAACCTTGTTTATTATAGTTGGCTTTATGTGAGCTTGAATTGCTAAGAATAGGCAAGCTTGGTCACTCTGGCTACTGATAAACACATCAAGTGCTCAAAGTTCTGTTATGGCAGGCAGGATTATGATAGATCGAGATTACAACCTTCATGTTGAAATGACTATCTTCATGACACCCATGTTGATTGAGGACTCCAAGCGAGATAAGTGATCTACATGGAAGCTTGAATGTGTTCTTATCTATTTAAACTACTTAATAATTGCTCATTAAATGTCCTTCTCATAAGCCAATATCTTAGAACCTCAGTTGCAGGAAATGTGCGGGGGGAGGCGGGGCGTACCATGTGCGTTTCTGTACGGAAATATGGAAACGCATGTGGTACGACCTTGAAACATGTTTCCAATAGTACAAACGCATTGCACGTGTGGGAAACACATTTCTGGGCCATACCACCATCCGTATGGCACATTTCCAAGACTAAATGCGCCAATTTTGAATGAGTTTGACCATTGGGACCTACCAATTTGGAATTAAACCCTAATTGATCATTAATTAGAGGTTAAATTTTGACTTGGTGTGACCAAAAATGTTGGAGCCTGGCAAAAAATGGTAATGTTTAAGAATTAAAGTAAAAGTTGTTGTTTTGGGATGTTCGAGAGTGGCTCCAACCTCATCGGACTTCATATAGAGAAAGTAGAATTTCATATCCCATTCAACATTTAGCAGACTTAACAGTTTTCAGGATTTCAGGATAGGCAGGATTGCAGCGTTTTCATTGGATTCTATCATGTATGAGGGTATGGGATTGGCAATTAATCAAGAGCACCAAGCCCTTATGTACCTGGATGTTAGTGGCATTGATTATTGAACTCCTTTGTCATGGCCTTAGCAAAAATGCACCCTTCACTCAAGCCAAAATCATTGATTACGCATGTTAATCTTTTTCTACCATATTTTAAGGCTTGATTAGACAATTTCATCAAAATTGGATGGTGTTGATGGATGCCCCTGGAGGATCGAGGTAGAGGCAAAGGCTAGACGAGGCAACAAAGGGTGATACTAATGATGAGGATCCCAATATAAGTGATGGTGGAACATTGCTTGCCATTTATGTTTGTCATTTAAATTTTCTTGCTCATTTATTCATGATGCAAGATTTCAGGATAGGCAGGATTGCAGCATTTTCATTGGATTCTATCATGTATGAGGGTATGGGATTGGCATTTAATCAAGAGCACCAAGCCCTTTATGTACCCAGATGTTGGTGGAGTCGATTATTGAACTCCTCTGTCATGGCCTTGGCAAAAATGTACTCTTCACTCAAGCCAAAATCATTGATTAGGCATGCTAATCTTTTTCTACCATATTTTAAGGCTTGATTAGACAGTTTCATCAAAATTGGATGGTGTTGACTGATGTCCCTGCAGGATCGAGGTAGAGGCAAAGGCTAAACTGTTGAAATTTAAATATAGTTCAGATCTGTAAGATTTCTTAAAATACTTCTTGCTCATTTATAATTTATTCACAGTGAATATGCAGAGATACATGAACAGAAATAGAATAGAAGCATGCACGATAACACAAGGATTTTACCCTGGAAAAACCCTCTTGAGCTTGAGGGAAAAAACCAGCAAATGATCTTTCTTATAAGCAAATGAATGAGCTAGGAGCAGATACAAATTTACCATAGCCACATAGGCATACAACCATGATTTTTCTACCATATTTTAAGGCTTGATTACACAGTTTCATCAAAATTGGATGGTGTTGACTGATGTCCCTACAGGATCGAGGTAGAGGCAAAGGCTAGACTGTTGAAATTTAAATATAGTTCAGATCTGTAAGATTTCTTAAAATACTTCTTGCTCATTTATAATTTATTCACAGTGAATATGCAGAGATACATGAATAGAAGTAGAATAGAAGCATGCATGATAACACAACGATTTTACCCTGGAAAAACCCTCTCAAGCTTGAGGGAAAAGACCAGCATATGATCTTTCTTATTAGCAAATGAATGAGCTAGGAGCAGATACAAATTTACCACAGCCATATAGGCTTACAACCATGATTTCTCTACCATATTTTAAGGCTTGATTAGACAATTTCATCAAAATTGGATGGTGTTGACTGATGTCCCTACAAGATCGAGGTAGAGGCAAAGGCTAGACTGTTGAAATTTAAATATAGTTCAGATTTGTAAGATTTATTAAAATACTTCTTGCTCATTTATAATTTATTCACAATGAATATGCAAAGATACATGAACAAAAATAGAATAGAAGCATGCACGATAACACAAGGATTTTACCCTGGAAAAACCCTCTCAAGCTTGAGGGAAAAAACCAACAAATGATCTTTCTTATTAGCAAATGAATGAGCTAGGAGCAGATACAAATTTACCACAGCCACATAGGCTTACAACCATGAGAGTTTGTTGTCCAGATCTAGCTTTAAAGCTAGCTCAAATTCTGGTAGAAGATCGCAACCCAAAACCTAAAAACAAACTGTCATTGCTACAAAGATCCCACGAGCAGCAGAGCTTCCTTCTTCGTTGTGTCTTCAAAGAGTATTCAATGTGTCTTTGTCAAGCGCTGAGGAGTCTTATTAATAATAATTATTTCTCCATAACTCGCTATGGAACTCGTCTTCATTACTTGACTTAACTAAGATAACTCGTCTTAGTAACTCAACTTATCAACTCGACTTTACATGCAGACTTGACAACTCGTCTTTGTAACTTAACTTACCAACTTGACTTTACATGCAGACTTTGTTAACTCAACTTTACATGAAGACTTTGTTAACTCGACTTTACATGCAGACTTTGTTAACTCAACTTACCAACTCGACTTTACATGCAGACTACTTGACAACTTGACTTTGCTTTGCAACTGAGTTTGCATGACTCAACTTTGACAACTCAAACTTGACAACTCAACTCTTAGACAACTCGAACTTGACAACTCAACTCTTTAACAACTCGAACTTGACAACTCAACTCTTTGACAACTCGTCTTTGCATGACTCAACTTTTGCAACTCGACTTGCAGCTCATCTTTGCAACTCGACTTTTCTACAAGCTCGACTCCTCTTCTTTCTTCCAGCAATCACAAGTCTTTCATGGCAGCCATGGTCTCACATGCCATCATACTAGCTCATCACATATACATCATTTGCATCTCACGTATAAGAAAGATCATTTGTCTTAGGATGTGATCATCTGGTTCTCCACTCATGGTCAATTGCTTGGCCTAGGAAAACCTCACACACCACTTTTGCCTACACAAGGCAATACCTCAACACATGAGGTCACTCAGTCTTGTCACAAATAAGACGGATCAGCAGTATACTCTTGTCTTGGCTTTTGCTTATACAAAGCTCACAAGACTTTTTGCCTTGTCTCAAATAAGGCTCTTCTCCAAGTCTCAAGTCAGCCTACACAATGCAGTCTTGGAGAATGACTCACTCTGCTGCAAACTTTAACATAGACGAGGCAACAAAGGGTGATACTAATGATGAGGATCCCAATATAAGTGATGGTGGAACATTGATTGTCATTTATGTTTGTCATTTAAATTTTCTTGCTCGTTTATTCATGATGCAAGATTTCAGGATAGGCAAGATTGCAGCATTTTCATTGGATTCTATCATGTATGATGGTATGGGATTGGCATTCAATCAAGAGCACCAAGCCCTTTATGTACCCGGATGTTGGTGGCATTGATTATTGAACTCCTTTGTCATGTCCTTAGCAAAAATGTACCCTTCACTCAAGCCAAAATCATTAATTAGGCATGTTAAGCTTTTTCTACCATATTTTAAGGCTTGATTAGACAATTTCATCAAAATTGGATGGGGTTGACTGATGTCCCCGAAGGATTGAAGTAGAGGCAAAGGCTAGACAAGGCAATAGAGGGTGATACTAATGATGAGGATCCCAATATAAGTGATGGTGGAACATTGCTTGTCCATTTATGTTTGTCATTCAAATTTTCTTGATCATTTATTCATGATGTTTTCTTTCAAAGTTTCAATATAATGTGATATTTATAAATTAGCACTATATATATATATAGTGTTTCCCCATTTCCAAATTTTTGAGGGGTCACGTTTCCAGCACATTTCCATTTCGGAAACTCATACCCATTTCCCCATATTGTGCAACTTAGATTAGAACAACAACTAAAAAGTGTAAAATATGTTCCATATTTTCATCAAAAGCTCATCCCAAGAGCTAATTTCCAGTTATTCGTCAAAGGGCACTAAGGCCTACTTTTTCGTTCGTCTATGACATTTAGCTTCCTTCAAACTCATACGCTGTTGCAAATTAAACTTTCCCCTGTTTTGGCTATGGAATTTGCAGAGCGTTTTCAACCCATGCTTGGCTAAGCTGAGAGAATGACTTAGATAATTTCCACACTTTGCAAATCATTTTCAATGTTTATCTTAACGTAGACTCTGGCATACCCCAAAACATAGTCTTAAAAAAATTAAGCCTCTAGATTATCTTTACCTAAGCCTAAGGTTAAAACTAAGTAAATAATTTACCTGTAGCTGAACCTAAAGTTAAAATTAAGTAAATAATCTACCTTTACCTGAACCTAAGGCTAAAACAAAAATCAAACAAAGAACTCTTTGTTTGCCACAATACAATCAATTTTGGAGACTTAGCTTCGAAGAATGAAATCATCCAAATCAAGCTCCTTGCCTCACTAGGTAATTAGGCGTGATAGCAGACCACATTTTGATATTTCTAATGAAGAAAGTTTCCACCCTGTCAAACCTTCAAAGACGAGGAATGGGAATAGAGAAGTAACTGTATTAATCTTTCTAAATGATTAAGAGTCATTATTCTAATTTCAAGTCTCACTATTGGGATCTCAGCAGCATAGAAGAGTACACAAAGGATTGATTTTACTGCCTGATTATCATTAATATTATTACAAGCACAATATTGCATTTTTTGCGAGGAATGACAACTAAAATCACGATTCCAAATAAACATGGAATGAGAGAATCAGTTGGGCAATGCCCGCCGGTCCATCCACTGCAGAACCCAGATAGGGATATCCAGTCCACCGACCGATTCTCAAGGGATTTCCATCCTAGGATAGACAGCCAGTCAGCAAGTCTCCACGAGGAAAGAAGAAGAAGATTCAATTCATAGAACAGGGGCACTACACAGTACGGACCAAATTGCAGAAATCTGTGTTACTAGAAAAGGGAAATGGGAACAGAACGAGAAACGGGACTAGAGGGTTTTCGGGATAAAGAAATGTGAAAATCTTCTTTAATTTCATGTCCAAACTTTATGATTGATATCATTTGGAAATAACCAGAATAGTTTCTGTCGATTTTTTTTTAATTACTATTTTTCGGTTACCTGGTTTTCAGCTGAAGTCGATGCCATGACTGTGTTCCAAATCTTATTGCCTTGAAATTCCAAGCGTTTCTCTGCCAATTCCTTGCATGTTATGCTCATAATTCAACCAAAATTTTACTGATAAAATACCCATGTAATGGAATATAAGATTTTATCCGAAAATGTAAAATCCATCGAGCGAAGCTGCCTCCTAGGTTTCAGGTGATTGAGGTTACGTTACCTGGCCGAGGAAGCGATCTTCGGCTTGCGGCACTGTAAGTGGAGACTATAGAAGGGAAGATGCATGTAATTGGAATCAAATCTCTTTCGTATCAGGTTTTATACGAGGACGAAGGTTGTCTAACGTGATCTATGTGAACTATAGGAATTACGAGAAAATTCGCTAAATGGTTGTTAGGTGACTAATTAGGGGAAAGGTGTGACTTATGACAAGCATGTGCATTATTATTCCATTTTGCATGGAATTAAATACCTTTTATTTATGGATAGGGATCTTTAATCAAATATTGCATTCGGATGTTATACAAGGTTTCTATGTTATTAATCTTTTATTAATGTATATAAGTTAATCTTTTATTAATGTATATAAGGTTGTTGCAATATGGGAAGATTGTTTAGGAAATGTAATTCGCGACTTTTTAAATGTGGATATGGATCATTAACCAAAACACAAAACACCATGCTATGGTGTTGGCAAAGTACCAAAGTCATTTCTCTTTTATTTTATATATGGAGTTGTCATGATCTAGTAACACCAGTTGGCGTATGGAACTCAAGACCTTTTACATATGGATATGGATCATTAGCAAAAACACCACTTTGAAGTGTTCAGCAAGGTATATGTGTCCTTAATATTTTATTCTTGTATAGGAAGTTGTGATTGAAGCAAACCACTTAGTCGATCGAACTCGAAACCTTTTACCTGATGATATAAATCCTTACCGAAACACCAAACGATGGTGCTCAACAAGGTGCACACGTCTTAATCATTGATTTGTGTATATGGAGTTGGCGAGATCTAGCCAAAGTGCTAAGGGGATTGAACTCTAGACCTTTTACTTGTGGATATGGATCATTAACCAAAACACCACCAAGGTGTTTGGTAGTATATGGTGTTGTTGTGATGTAGCTAGAACACTTGTGAGATTGGAATTAGGACCTTTTACCTATAGATATGGATTCTTGACAAAAAAAAACCTTAGACCATAGTGTTTGGCAAGGTACCCACATCATTATTATTTTATTCTTGTAAACAAAGTTATCATGGTCTAGCTAAACCACTAAGGGGATGGAACTCGAGACCTTTTACCTATGGATATGGATCCTTGACCAAAACAACATACAAGGGTGTTTGGGAAAGTATTGTTCAAACCTCAACTAGCCCCAAGTCTCCAAAGTTGGGGACCCCCTTTTATTTTTAATTACGTTGAGTTTCATCTTCAAATATGCATTTATTGACTTATTTTACTTATATTGGTTGTCTTATGATTTGCATGGGAGTTAAGAAAACTAATTAGTTTCTCCCCCCTTGTGTTTGAATGCAGTTTTGCATTCACGTCATGTCTCTTGATCTTGATCAATAACATTTGATGAAATCTTGCTTGCACCTTAACAATAGTTCCAATTGTTTAGCTTGTGGTTAAGTTGGTTTTAATTGCATCCTGCTTGCATGACCTTACTTTTGCCTGAGATTGTCCTCGCTCATTGGCACATTTGATCGATTATTGGCTTATATGATTTTGACGTTTAACATGCTTTCATGTTTCTTTACATAGGTTGCCATGCCTCATTTTCACAAGTGATAATGAAAGACAGGTTAGAATCACAGCCCTTCAATAAATGACACAAGATGGCATAAAAAGTAAGATATTTGATTAACAAGCGAGAATATGCCAATGCCACATGTAAACGGCATGAGGCTATGACAAACAATGTATTGGAGCGTATGGAAGTGACGTCAAACCACATCTAATGAATAAATATCATGGCAATCAACCTAGAAAACCTTAACTTTTAAGGTTGCTTTGAAAGTGTTTAGACCATGCTTGGGGTGCTTCATGAGATTTGGGGTACATGGTGTATTTTCATCCCCCAAATGGTCTGAGATGGATTGGCACATGAGAGATATTCCTTGATGGATTTGCATAGTTGACATAGCTTGCTAAGTGGATGCTTGACCTCAAATGGTTGTTAGCTTAGAGTTCTTCCCTTAGGCATTGGAGTTCTCTTGACAATTTGGAGGATGCCCTTCATTAGGACCCTATGAAGGATCCACTTGCTTGGAGAGTGCCCTACATGATATGTGGAGCATTGCACAACTTGGAGCATGGAGTCGAGGCCTAGTTGGGATGTGACAACTTGGATTCTTATTCAAAGGATATGAGATGGCTCAAAGATGCTCGGGGCTTCAATATTATTCTTGCAGGGGTAGTTGAGGAGTACATTTCTTAGGAGGATAGATGGAGTTTGTGGAGGCTTGTAATGGAGGGATGTGGACTTGCCCTATGTAGCTACATCACCTTGGATCCATTGGTGTGCACAACATCATCTTGGAGGATGACACATGTACTTTAGAGTGTAGCCTCTAACTTGTGTTGGCCTACAAGTGCTCATTGTAGGTTGCTTGTAAGGGCTTCTTGATCAAGTTTCCTTGATCAATGTTCTAGTGCCTTGGTGATACTTAGTGATAGTTTCAACATCCCATACTTAGTCAATTTTTGCAAATGAGGGTTGCAAGAAGACATCCCTTTATCCCCACAAGCACGCAAGTCTGCAAACCCACAAGCTTCCATACTTAGTCGATTTTCGCTCTATATGGTCCCGCATTACCTTATACTCGCATTACTCTTTCTTCATGTTTTCTATACTTTGTCATTTTTCTTCACTTGAAGGAGTCTTGTTGCAAAGGGAAAGCTCGTTGTTAAAAACTCTCGCAACCCACAATTCCACATCCTGCAAAATGAACTCGCATTTTCGTGTCCTGCAAAATGAACCCACATTTACACTTAGTTTATTTTATCAATGTGGATGTGGGAGACCCCCCTTCACCCCATCCTTTGACAATATGCATCTCACATCCCACAACCCACAATTCTGCATTCTCCAAAATGCCCCCCTGCGTCACCTATTTTCCACTCTTCATACTTAGTCTATTTTCATGAATCCCGACACATAAGCACCACTTCCAAGAACATTTATAACTAAAATGCCACATCAGTCGTCACAGATTCGAATTAATATCCTTATTTATGTGACATGATTTTCATGAAAGTTTCTCCATAAATTCAAATCCAACCAGTAATTAACATTAATGAAATGAGTGTCCTGACATATAATATTACAACAATATGTGGTGAATTTGGTAATGTTTTTATCCTCGGTATAAAAGATATTACTTCAACAGGACTGCCACCTATTTACTAAATTAATCTAAGCAAAACATTTCAACTAAAAAAAAAGAGCTATATTGTGGAGATACAATTAACACTCTGGGACGTGAAGACTGCGAGTTTCCAATGGTCTAAGGCTTACAAGTGGTATACATGACTCTCACCTGAGGAAAGAAGCTCAAACAAAGTTTGTATTTTTGGAAGTTTACAAGTGTTATACATGACTCTCACCCTTTGACTTCAAGGAATTGGTTTTATGGTGTGCAGACAAGTTCAACATTGAAAAAAGATAATTCAGTTGAAGGAAAAGACACCAGTCTCTCTCACACCTGCAATTTTTAGGAAAATGCTTCGAATTCCAACACCTAATAAGAGTTTCAAAGGTTTTGAAGTCAATGCCTTCATGGAGGCCCATCATGGAGGAGTACACCTCTTAAAGAGTTTTCTCACAGAGTTACTCATCGATTCTGGAAGCTCTTCTCAAATTGAGGTATGTTCACTCAAGTACCCATATAAGGAATTTGCATGGTTATTCGCCAAGATTGTTGGTCAAGATTCTATAGTTGTTGTTCTGAAATATGTCTTGTATGTTCTACATTACCATGTCCATGAAGATGTCATTTTCAATTGGGCGCATATCATTTCAAATGGAGTCTCTTTTCAATTGGGAAATTTCCGCAAAACAAATAAGTTTTATATGACTTTGTATTTGATTTATGCCATAGTCTATTTCCATGTATTTGAAGACTTACCACGATCAAGAAGTGTGAATTATAATAAGGATCCAATACAATTATGGTATCCAACACTCTGGAGACACAAGGCCCCTTATCATTTTTACCAAGCATAGAGCGATTTTCTATCTATGTTCAAGAAGATGATTTGTGGTTCTTCTATGCAAAGATTGTCAAATGAAGCCACAATTTTTCTCACTGGAAAGGGGGTTTTCAAAGTACGAGACAAATTGAACTATATCATATTATATGGGTTTCGAGGAGAACCCTTTTTACTCCCTTACTATGTTTCTGATAAATTCTTCATAGTTGAGGTATGCAAATAGTACAAATCTTGGGCCCACTTTTTCAATGAAAAAAGAAAAAAGCAATCCATTCCATCACCCTTTAAAGTTGGTGAGGTTACTATTAAAAAGATCTCTCACCTAGATGAATTTGTTGTTTATTTTTATCTATTCAAAATGAGAGAAATCCATGAATTTTAGGTCTTTTACCCTAATGGTTCATTTACGACTCATATGTTTAACATAGGTTATGGTTCATCTTTCATTAAGTCATCACAATTAGACAAAGGAGGAGGAGATAACCAAAACCCTCAAGAGAACTCCCATGGAAATCACCAAGATGGTATCAACACTTTGGTTAGCACCAATGATCAATATAAACAAAGAGGGCGAACCACAACAAGTGATAACCCAGACTCACCCCATATTCCTCAAAAAAGTTCTTCAACAACTCGAAGTAAAGCTCATGGAAACCATGCAGAACAAAGAAAGTATCTTGCTATAAATTATGATGATGGAGGAGATAAAGACCCTCCTAAAAAGGCCTTGGAAAAATCACACATAGTTCCAGGAAGTTCAAAGAGAAAAATGAACTATGCTAAAAAAGGAAAATCAGGAGGTTCAATAGACTGAAGTCAGTTCCCAAGATATGGAAGTTGATGTTATAATTGGAGAGCCCGATTGGGCAGAACAATAATTAATTGAAAGCATAACAGTAGTAAAAGAATTGGCTTGTGAAGAGTCAATAGCTTTTGAAGAAGAATCAGTTACCCCTGCCTTTAATCAAAATTCAAAGAAATTGCAAATTGAGATGGTTAATATGAAAAACAAAAAGATTGCAAAAAAATGAAACTCTGAAATAGATATCGTAGGAGTAAAACCTTCTAAGGTTTTAGAATTTCATCAGGCCACAGGGGATGCCGTGAAATATTCTATTGATGAACAAGAAAAAGAGGACTTGATATTTTAGGGAAGAATAAAAGAATTAGAAGATGCTCTGATGCCCAAACCCTTGTTTCTTGAACCAAGTTATAGAATTTCATTAGGCCACAGGGGATGACCTAAAATATTCTATTGATGAACAAGAAAAAGAGAACCGGATATTGAAGAGAATAATAAAAGAATTAGAAAATGCTCTGCTACCCAAACCCTTGTTTGTTGAACCAATATTTGCTATTAGACCACTTGATATTTTAGAAGATGCCCCATAGTCGAGTTCAAGACTAAAAGGGGCTTCAAGTTTATTGACAACAATTAGAAAATCGGAGATTATAATATTTAAAAGAGGGTCACTTTAATCCTTGATATTTGGAAATTGACTACTAGTTCAACTAGTATCTCTACAAATATTTTAAATCTTAAACAATATCTCCAAAAAGATCTAGAAAATGATGAACATTTCTACAAGGAAGTTGTAAGCACTTTTAGTGCTAGAATATCAAGCATGAATGATATCCATCGGAGAGAGAAAAATATTCCACCAAAGGTCCGATGTAACCAGATAAATGCATGTTGGTTAAGGAGAATCAAGTGTTTGCAGGAAATGATTGTCGAGTGTGATGTTATCAATTTGAAAAGAAGTGACTTGTTTTTTAAGCTTGTTGGTGTAACGAAGGAATTGGAGGGTCCACACTTAATAATGGACTCTTTATTACTTACCATGGATCAATTGCAAAAACAACTAGAGGTTTTTAAAACTTCATGGGCTAAAGAATTTGACAACCTAATTGAATGTTCACAAGAGGAAGTTGAAACGTGGTTGGTCCACTATGTAAACAAGAATGAGGATCAAGTAGATACAATTCATTAGTTAGGTTTTGAATTAAAATATATTGAAGATGAGTTGTTTGATCTCAAAATCAAGCATGAGCTAACGGTTGCTCCCATGCGAGAGTATATTGAACAATGGTTAAGAAATTCCTTGGTCAGAATAATCGACCTTGATCCTCAAGAAACAATCACAACCGTTAGGGTAGCTCCAATCAAGCAAAATATAAAAGAAGCCTCAACAAGCATGTAGAAGGAGTCTTTCCATCGTAGTGAGTCAACTAATAGTTTCATTAAGCTTGTATCTTCTTTATTTCATCTCAATTAGCAATCATCCAACCTTTCTATTTCATGGTCTGTGAATATCAAAGGTTGATTCCTAATTGTGTTTTCTTCTTCTCTTCCAGGTCTTTTCATCTATTTATGGTCCACGCGAGCTCCATCCCAATCCGCTAGGACGAATGCATTTTATTTTCCAAATATTATAAACTATTTTCAAACATTTATATATTTTTTAGGTTCCCAAAGAACTATTTGGGGCACATGTATAGTGATTTCTTAGACTTTGAATTTTAAGCATGAGATTTCAAGAGTGTGTCTTTCAAAATATCTTTGAGTTTTAATGGAAAGATCATGTTAAGTTCTCTGCATATGTGGTCCTTAATTATTATCTTGCCAAATGATATGTGTTGATTTACTTTATACTATGATGGAAATGATGTTCTATGAGATTTCTCATTTTATTCTTTAACAATATTGTATAATATCTACCACTGTGAATATTCATCTTTGAACAAGCCCGATCCTTTCTCAGGCATTTTCCTTTATTGCATTTTCTATATTTTTGCATTATATCCATTAAAGAGGAGTACCACATCTCAAAAAACGCAGAAGGATTTATCCTTGTGATGTTGTCTCCAAGACTTTGAATGGTCTTAAATATCAACAGGGCTAAGGCCCACATTGTATTGTTGGCCTCCCTTATCTCTCTTATAAATAGAGGAAGAAAACAATCTTCCCATTCATATATTTTCAGTCACTTGCATTCACTTTTATGATGAGATGTGCCTAGAGAAGAGTGCACACTAGCCTCTCTCTCTCTCTCTCTCTCTTTAGAGTCTTAATGTGCTCTCTCTCTCTCTCTCTCTCTCTCTCTCACCACTTCTTAGTATTATTGGAGTACATTGGAGCATCTTGGAGGTCTAGGGTTAGGGTTTATCCCTTGGAGATTGGGTATTAAAGTTTTGTGATAAAACCCTAGGATGGAATTGTGAAGAAGAAGAGGAGGAGACGACGTATTGCGTTAGAGGATGTGTTGGAATTGATAGGGTTTTGTTGATTTTCCCTAGCCAAGGTTGGAGAACTGGGAGGATTTCTACTAGCCTTGAGAGAAGGCTATAGTATGTACATGTACTTCATCTTAAGCATATTAATGAAGGTTCTAGTGGTCCAAAACTTATGCAATTTCCAAATTTGATTTTCAACTATATATGTTCTTTATGCATTGTTATTTACATTCGTGTATGTATTGTTGATTTGACATAAGTAAAAGGACAATTGTAAAGTAATTTGACATATAAACGAAGAATATAAGGGGTTGATTTTACTATTGTCATATTGTTATTGTATTGTTGTTTTTTGTAAATAAGCGAGTTGAGAATCCTTCTATTCAACCAAGAAAAAAGTACAAAGTGATACATAAACTTGATGATAGCAAGAGACCCCCCAGAAAGAGAACAGGGGGACACTGAAGACTAACCTATGCTAAAAGAGAACCACAAGGAGTACATGGGCATAACAAGATGAAATGTTACAAAGACAAGGAGAAAGGGTTGGGTCGTTGTGTGGGTCGGAGATGATCCTTTCTGCCTTTTTTCTTACGAACATCAATCCAACCAGAGGAACTGATAGGCTCAACAACCTTTGCCACCAAAACTAGATGGTCTGAGGAAATGCCAGAATCTCGAGCTGCGGAAGCTAAGGGTGCTTCCTTATCACTATCTGAATTATCCGATTCGTGAGGACGTTTATGAGTCCCTGAGAGTGGGGTTGTGGACATGATCATGTCATTCGATTCATCATTTTCAAGGGGAGTGTGCAAAGGCTGAACTGTGGGATTCAGAGTCAAAAATTTTGAAGCTTCAAGAAGATGTGCTGAAGTGAAAGGCTGGTGTTTTGGGTCCGCGGTTGGTTGTTGCGCATTTGTTGGAGACTGCAATGGTGTTGTAGAAGGCAGAGGAGCTGGGGTGTCTTTGTGATGTTGGTTGTTGTCAGATGAAGAGTTTGAGTGGATTTTGCGATTTTTAGGGTCTTTCCAACCATTATCCCTTTTCCAAGCTCCAAGGGATGAGATTGGGGTTGGCAATAAAGGATAAGTTGCCTTAAGGTGCCTTGTTTGTTGACAAGAGTGACATCTAAAGGAAATGTTCTCATAATTGACCAGTTGTATGTAAGGATCATCCTCAGTCCAATCTATAAGAATCCTATCTGGCAGCCCTTGACTGAGGTTGATTTCAATGCACATGTGGGTGAAGGTGACAAAGCCTTTTGTTATTCGGTCTATGTTAGTCTTGATAAACCTACCCAACACATTGCCCAGGATAAGTAAAAAAGCTGGAGTATAAAAATGCAAAGGTAAATTGGGGATTCTTACCCAGACTAGTGTAGTCATAGCAATCATAGCCAATGGGTTGAACTCAGTGAACCATCGCTGCATGGAAAGACCAGATCTGCCCAGAACCATGGAACTTGCTCCAGCATGCATTGGTAGTCCTCCTCTGTGGAAAAGTTAAAAATGAAGAACCCTTTGGAGCAAAAGAACAACTCATGACCCAACGACTAGGTCTTGTTTACCCATTCTCTTAGCGCAGAAGCCGAGGGCCATAGTCCGTTGAAACGACAGATGAGGGATTTTTTCTGGTAGATAAATGCAGCGCTAAAGACATGGGGATATTCGACCTCTATTGTTGGCGGTTCTGCGAGCTGCTCCACAATGAAGGCAAAGCCAAAAATTTCATTTACTCCAGAAGTTTCAGCCTTGGACCTCGAAGGAGTGGAAATCCTTGTTTTCACAGCATGCTTGTAAGAGCTTGGTTGAGTGGAGGATGGTGCTCCTCCACATAGACGAGAAACGAGAGAAATGGTTGCATTCTTTATATTCCCATAACCTTGAAGGAGAGAGCCATCCACAAGTTGTCAACCTTCAAAGATGAGTCGTTGAAAGCAAGGTGAAATACATGTCGCCTGGTGGATCTGGGCTTTGAGCTAAAAAATGGAGTATGAATCATGAGCATGCAAGTAGAGAGAAGAACCAATGATGGTCTTTACAAAAAGGGGAAAACTTGCAACAGTCTCCGAGCAAGCCGCGACACGATAAGGGAAGGCCATGTGTTCCCAAATACTGCAATGTCATTTGATGGTGCGTCTCTTTCGATCCCTGCGAACCATCGTTTTATCCTGACCTTTCCCGCACTACGAAAACCTTGGCTTGATTCGTGTTTCTTGCTTCAATACTACGTCGATTCTAGTAGGTGAAGACTGCTTAGGTAGCAACGGTGGTGTCCGACCTCTCCTTGCTTATGAATTTGGGCTTTTCCTGGGCAACGCAGGGCAGTGACTCCTAGAACTGTCGCTATGGGAAGTGGAAGATGAATTGAAGGATCTCGACTAAGACCAGGAGCGGAAGCATGAAACCCAAGCAGAAGAAGAGCCTGAATATGATGAGGAACCAGAGATTGACCCTGATAGGCTTTCTTGCCACTGCCTCTCAGATCTCGCCATATCATTGTCGTTGGTTCAAACTCGAAAACCCTAGGATGGATCCACTTCATTTCTTCGAACTATAATCAGTTGAATAAAATTGTACAGTTGTTATTACTATTGCAAAAGAGTACTTTTAGATATGGTTATTCGTTAATAAGTTTCCATAAAAGGGATAAAACTTGTCCCTTTGGTTTGATATCTTTTCTCCTTGAATTGTTGAGAAGTTTGTGCTATTTGGAAGTGAAACATTGTACTCTTTTCACTGTTGTTTTGTACCTTCTTTTACAACAACCCTAAGGCTGAAAATTATAGGGTTAAGATTCGAGAAACCTTCTAGGTCGAAGGTAAAAAATTAATTTTGCATTGAATTTTGAATTCCAAGAAATTTCCACATGGTGTTAGAGCTTGTTATGGTTGAGATAACTCTTGAGTAAGAGGGAGTTTGAATTTCAGTTGGAGTTTACTTGGGACAAGTACTTGACCTAGTTGAGGTCATTAGGTGAGAAACCCTAGGTTGCTTGGGAGAAGCATTTGTACCCTAGAAAGGGTTTTTCTATTTCATATACTATTGATTTTATGCACTTGGTACTTGTTCAGGATGTGTAAGGTGACTCTTAGTCTTAGAGAGTGTGATGGGTTGGATGGAGAATGTTGATAAAGAGATTCCAAAAACTGTTGATCCGACAAATTGGGTCGTTGATTGAAAGAAGGAAGCCAAAGTGAAGAGATCATTCTTGATGTTGTGAACAATCACTTCATATTACACATTTCAAATAAGACAAGATGTAAGAAGATGTTTGATCCTTTGGTTGAGTTATTTCATAACTATTGTGCTTCTTGAGATGCTTTTGTGAAACCAATTCTCAGCTATTTGCATGAGCAAGAAAAATACTATGGTGACCTACTTGATCAAGAGCAGTGAACTGAAGGATCAATTAGAAACCATTAGAACTGAGGTGGATGATCATGTGTTAGTTTCCATTTCCCTAAAAGGGATTTTTTCTTCCTGGACGCCTTTTGTTCAAGTTGTTTGTGTTTGAGAAGATATGTCAAAGTTTCCCAAGCTTTGGGTTGATCTTGTGCAAGTAGAAACCAACTTGCAGTCTTGTTTAGAACAATAAGGGGAAGTAGATGATATTGGTCTTGTCAGGAAGGCAAAGAAGAATAACATGAAAGGCTTCAAGAAGAAGACTGGGACATATATAAGAAAGAAAGACCCAAGTAAGGTGATGTGTTTTTGATGTCACAAGACGGGATACTATGTAGTCCAATGTCCATTGAAGAATAAGGGAAAGGGTGCAAGGCATGTTGCGGTTGGGACTATTGTAGGCATAGAGGAGATCAACTCTTAGTTAGAGTCCACCTTTCCCATGACTTCTTTTTTATCTTCTAACATTGTGTCTAGTGTTGGTTAATATGTGGAAAATGGAGCTTCGAGACACATGACATGTGATAGGTCTATATTAAGTAGGATTGAAAAGAAAGAGGGAGGCATGACTATGGA
>ML818376.1:66730-86608 GCA_009831015.1 Picea engelmannii | reverse complement strand
TGGGAATTGGTTCCAAGACCAAAGAATAAGAATGTGATCGACACAAAATGGGTTTTCAGGAATAAATTGAATGAAGATGGATAGGTTACAAGGAACAAAGCTAGATTGGTATGTAAAGGATATGCACAGATTGAATGAATCGAGTTTGAAGAGAAATTTTCCCCAGCTGTTAGAATGGAAGCAATTCGTTTGCTTTTAGCTTATGCATGCTCCAAAAATGTTAAAGTGTATTAGATGGACGTAAAATCAGCTTTTCTGAATGGGGAACTTGAAGAAGAAGTCTACATTGAACAACCAGAAGCATTTCAGTTGTCAGAGAACACATACTATGTGTGTAAATTAAAGAAGACCTTGTATGGTCTAAAAAAGGCTCCTAGAGCATGGTACTCCAGATTAGATAAGTATCTGCAGTAGGCAGGGTTCAGAAAAGGAAGTGTAGACAACAACCTCTACATCAAGACATGGAGAATGAATTTGAAATGTCATTACTTAGACAACTATCCTTCTTTTTGGGACTTTAGATACGACAAAGCAACCAAGGAATTTTTATTTCTCAAACCAAGTATATCAGAGAAATGCTAAAGAGGTTTGGAATGGAAGATTGCAAACCAATTATCACTCCCACGTAAACCAATTGTACGTTGAGAAAAGATGATGATTCAAAGTCTACAGATTAGAGGCAATATAGGTCAATGATTGGTAGCCTACTATATGTGAAAACATCCAGACCATATGTAATGCAGATAGTTGAACAGGTGGCACAATTTCAAGCAGCACCAAAGGAATCACATGTATGAACAATAAAGAGGATCTTCAGATATCTCAAAGGAACAAAAGAGTTTGGATTATGGTATCCAAAAGGAAAAGATCTATCACTATTGCCTACATAGATGCAGATTGGGTAGGCTGTGTTGATGACCGATGAAGCACCAGTGGAGCAACGTTCTACTTAGGTGAGTGTTTGGTATCATGGCTAAGCAAGAAACAATCATCGGTATCTCTATCTACAGCCGATGCAAAGTATATTGCAATAGTAGCATGTTGTACATAGGTTCTTTGGATGAAACAAACTTTGATAGATATACAGGTTGAGTATGATGAGCCCATTCCAATATATTTTGATAATACAAGTGCCATCAATATCTCAAAAAACCCGGTGATGCACTCCAAGATGAAGCACATTCCAATCAAGTATCACTTTCTACGAGAACAGGTTGTAGAAAAGAACATCAGAGTTGAGTATGTGGGCATAAAAGAAAAAGTGGAAAAAATATTTACAAAACCACTTCCATGGGAAGCCTTTGAATATCTTCGCCAAAGACTTGGAGTTATTTTTACTCCAAAAATGAATGCTTTTTGAATGCTTATCTTATATGTCTTAGATGTACATGAGGAAGCACCATAAGAGGACAGTCTGTCAGGGGGAGCATCCTCGGATGGAAAGATACATTTGCCATTGATGACAAAGGGGGAGATATTTATCAGATGTAGAGGACAGAGGCATGGTTCCAGGGGGAGAAGATTTATCAGATGCAGAGGACAAAGGCATGGTTCCAAGGGGAGCATGAGTGATATGATTTTAGTATTGCATCAGAGTGTTGCCATTAATGCCAAAGGGGGAGATTGTTGATTAAGGTTGGTTGTCATTGATGTCAACCCTTGAAGAAAGACCCGTAGCACAAAGGTCTAGGTAATGGAACCAATAGTGTTTGATGTAAATATGACTCATTATTTTTTTGTCATTGTTGATAAGGATAAAGTCTTTTGATGGTGCTTTTTAAGGTATGTTATTTACAGGTCATCTCACCATTTTTGCTATAATTTTTTTTATATAATGATTCAGATCTTGAAATTTCTATTCCATTGAGAAAACATATCCAAGTATCTGTGGTAAAAAATTCAGCTTGTGTGTCATTGTATTTTGGGAGTTACACTACGTGGAAAATAGGGTTTGTGGTCAGTCCTGAAACTAGTCAAAATCAGGTGTTTCGGGTAAAAATGTCATAAAGTCTTCATAACAGATCCAAATTTAGTGAGACTAAATGTGTTGGTCAGGGTATAGTATATATTATTCTATGTAATAGTTTCATATCATTTCATCAAACATTTTGTGCGGGGCACACTCTAAAAGGTCGCTCTCTAGAATAAGCTAGAATTCAGAAAGGTATGCCATTTTTTCTATAACTCCTTTTCTGAGAGGTTCCAAGTAGTGACACTTGGAGGAATTGCAGAAAAAACACTGAAGAACATTATATATCAGTTTCATATATTTATTCATTATAGGTACAAAGTTATGATTATTTCAAGTCAGGGTTGTTGACTAATCCAAAACTAGTCTTGTGAGACAAAAGAAAAGTTTGATGAAAATGCTAGTCTCATGTTGTTAAAGTTAAGGAAGGTTTGTAGGAATGTGATCATGTTCACCAGGTCTATTACAGAGCTACAAATCAGATTTGTATGATGAGATTGATGAGGGCTTTTGGTTGAGGTACATGTTGAGTACGTGGTTGAGATAAGTAGTTGATGAGTTGGCACATACATGAGGTGTATAGTTGATGATGTTGGTACATATTGATGAGTAGTTGACAAATGATTGGTACATACTGGTACATGGTTGGATGCACTTGTTTATGGTACAGGTTGATTACAGGTTGGTGCATGGCTGATGCACTTGTTTATGGTACAGGTTGATTACAGGTTGGTGCATGGTTGATGCACTTGTTTATGTTACAGGTTGATTACAGGTTAGTGCATGGTTTATGCACTTGTTTATGGTACAGGTTGAGGTACATGTTGATGCATGGTTGATGCATGGTTCAGATTTATTGGTATAGGTTTACAACAGTATATCTCATAGTGATAGTGTGACAATGGTTCCATAATTCTACTTCTACTTTAGGGTGGTAGGACGAGGCAAGGACAGGTGGTTGTAGCCACCTTCTAGTTTTAGCCAGAGAACATAGGGGGTTGTAGACTCCTTCTAGTTGTAGCCAGAGAATTGGGGAGTTGGAGCTTCCCTCAGGTTGTAGCCTGAGAAACTAGGGGGTTGGAGCCTCCTTCTAATTGTAGATGGAAAACAAAGGAAGTTGGTGCTTCCAATGAATGTAAGTCTTCAAGACATATAAGAAAAAAAATTCTGTGGTTTTCTCGTGATTTGGGTTTCCACGTAAAACATTGGTGTACTATGTATGTGTATGATTGTTCATTTGTTCATTGCTTATTTACTCTGCAATTATTGGATAACAATGCTTCATTGATATAACACTTGGATTATATGGTTAAAAGGGATTAAATTGCTCTATTACTGATTCATCCCCCCTCTCAGTAATCCAACAAATTCGGGGTTATAATATTACGTTAGAATAAGAAAAATGATAATGTCATATAGTTTTTTTAAAAAGGACATAGGAAGGAAAAGTAACATGTAATTTTTCTTAAAGGAAATTAATAAAAATAAATGTGGTAACGATGGGATCATGGCTATTGACAATAAGACATGTTCTGATTGTAGTCCCACTTTCAATGCTAAATTGAAACTTTGCAAGAAGCAATTAAATAATCATACTAACCCTATGCATTACAATGATAAGAACCATGATTGAATTGATGATTGATGTAACCATGTTAAGATTGGAGTTAAATTGCTCAAGTGAAAGTTTTAATAATTATCCTTATTCCATTCTTAAAATTTTGATCATATTTGTCGGAAGGAAATTACCTTAAGTGCATAGTTCAAGGTTCCTCATGTAAATTCTGAGCAACATTATATTATTGTAATAGATTATTCCACGTTGACTTAGGTTGTGTAATATATTTTAAGTTGGTGGGTTAAATGGCATTATCTCAAGGATGTTATTTTTATGTTTTATAAGTTGCATTAAATACCCTATTAGTAACAAACTAGGGTCTATTAAGTACTTGAAGTAAAGTGAAGATAATGGTTTACACATGTTTGTAACGACCTCGTCGTTATGACAACAATCGACGTACAATCGGTCCACTTTTTTTTTCTTTTAGTGCCGCATTAGGAAATTAAAACATAATAATAAGAGTGACATCATCAACACATCAATCACATATATTAAGGAAAAAATAATAATAATCAATAATCAAATACGACACAATGCTGACACATCATCACCATGTACCACAACACACATGTTGATGTATTAACACAATAATTAATATCATCCCCACATCATTGCATTCTACAATTAAAAACGATGCATAATAGTACAATCTTAAACATTCAACGCATCTCATAAGGACCATCATCAGATATCACTAAGACAACATATGATACCATAACAAATCATAAGGATCATAAAGAGAATCACAAGAAACACATAATATACTACCCACCCAACCTACCCTGCAAGGTTAGGACCTCCAGGACACATAAGCAATGCTCAAGCCCAGGTTCTAATTGATTTTAACCATTTAAGGTCTCAGGGATGAAGACTGTTCTAAGGAACATGGAGGTGTCTACTTCCCACTAAATCAATCACATCTCATCTCTAGACTAGACCATCAAACACACATCAAAACATTTCACTAGCGAAAGAGTAAGCTAGTTACTTATTCAACAAGTATTAGCATATTCCGTGGCGAAATAAACCCAATTACTTAATTAAGTACACATCAACAATTAAATGGTGCAAGAGAAAAAAATTTAACATAATCATGCGTCAACATACCAAGGATGCAAGAGTGATCTCAACTTAATCATGACTGAAGGGAGTTCAACTAATTAACTAGTTGGACATCAACATTACAATCAAGTCGCAAGTATTCCAACCACACTTAATTTGAAGGCGTAAGAGAATCATTAGGTTTATTCCAAGACACAATAGGAAACAACGTCAAGCCATCATACCGTCACCTAACTAGAATGATTGAATGGTGCGCCAGTAATCTAAGTACTTAATTAATCACCTACCTTAAATTCACATCACCTTAAATTGAGGCGTAAGAGTACATTAATTAATTTATTGCGCAAGGATATCTAAGGTATAACAATCATTCACTATCATAATTTCCCTGGACGCAAGAAGTCTAAACAAAACTAGTAATAAATCTCCTTAAAATCATGGCACAAGAAAACATAACACTTAATCAATCGATTGAAACCAAGGGTACATATCCATGAATCCAAATTCTCCATTCATTATCCATTTTTTATGATACTTTTAATATGGTGCACATTTTGGTCTACCGTAAAATTGCAGTAGATAGACATCTAAAGATAGTTAAGATTTTAAACACTAGGATTTTCTCTTTTATGTATTCTATTTATTCTTGTCTCGACAAATGCATAAATTTTGCATTTGGGAAGTGATTTAATTCTACTATAATTCATTTAAATACAAAAATCTTAAATCGATAAGGTGTTTGTATTCCTACTAAATTCTTGTCAACTCATTCTTTTAAATAATTAAAACATAAAATCATGAAGGTGTTTTAAATTCTATCAAATTCCTTATTTCCTAACTCATTAAAAAAAATAATAAAATTAACTTGTTGAACATATTGAGACACTTGGACCTTGGATAGCTTGCTCTCCTACCTAGGCGACTTGATGAACTTCAAATAAATACTTGAGGACCTTGTAAACCTTATATATATATATTTTTGTTTGTTAATTGGTCCGGACCTTCTTGGCATCAGGATTAACCTTTGGCTTGAGAAACCGCGACTCAGGGGCATCTAAGCCGTCAAAATCACTTGGGGATCGCACCCGGCCTGAGCCACACCAACCCTTAACATGGTTGGATTTTTTGTCCCCGCAGGTTTCGAACCTATGGCTTTTCAACACGGAGTGGCTTAACAACACACTCCATCACCGACTGTCCTACACCTTGGGGACAACCTTATATATATTATTAAATAAAGAGCAGGGCATAAATAAGTGTCAAGTAATAAATAAGTTTATTGCTGCCAAAAATTAAATGTTGCACACCAGAATCAGGTTCAAAAGTGTTGGAAGGAAACCCAAGCAATAGCTTTAATAATAAAATTTAATCATTACTTAATATGAATAAAACGGTTGAAACAAGGCACCGATAAGTGTCAAGTAATAAATAAGTTTATTGCCACCAAAAATTAAATGTTGCACACCAGAATCAGGTTCAAAAGTGTTGGAAGGAAACCCAAGCAATAGCTTTAATAATAAAATTTAATCATTACTTTAATATGAATAAAATGGTTGAAACAAGGCATCGGATGAATAACAAATGGAGCTACCAAGGGAGAGAAAAAACTTGAACTTGGTAATAACATTAAGAAGTAAATTCCTTTTCAAAGGAACTCTTAATGAAAGCGATGTAAGAGGGGCATAGGCATTGTCGAATATTAATTACCATGATATGGGTGAGAAATATTTGGGCAGAACGCTCCATGGAGGGCATTGGAAAATGCAAACAAAGAAAACCAATTGCACTAGGCATAACGTCATGAAATTCTCTGACAAAACATGGAGAGAAAGGGTGAAAGCGGAGGCTTTCTTTCCCCTCGGACCGGGCACAAAATTCTCTAGACATGGAGAGAGGGGATGGAAATGCAGGATGGTTTTCCCCAAGGATTGGGCACGAAAATCCATGGTTTATTATCCTATTCAAGAAATATTACTTGGAGTTGGGAAATGACTGTGGATGTAAACATGAATCCGAAGAATTTCACAGAGAATGACATAATGAAATTTGACTGGGAGTAGGAAACTAATGCATGAAAATATTAATATGGTGCAACCAAAAGTCAACAAAAAGTTCAAGGGATTTCATAGTGGGGCATCTTAGGAGTTAGAAAGAGATCCTCAATGCTATTAGGTAATTGACACTATTTTCTATATATCAAGCCATGTAGAGGAAAATCGTGAGCAAGGTTGCAGTGGATGAGCAAGGTTGCAGTGGATGAGCAAGGTCGCAGTGGAAAATCAAGGGAAGGTTGTTAGGGTGAATTTTCATGGCTGAACATTCCCTTCAAGACCTACTATGTTCTCCAAGGGTGCCACTCACCTTTTGACTAATTTTGGTAGATGTCCAACACTTGGAGTCAATACTCCATCAGGCGACCTTGTCGGAGACTAAGGGCCTCTAAGGAATAAGGACCCTTCCTTATTGCATTCCCCTTAGAATATTTGTGAGCGACTGTCTCAGTCTACCCTCACGACATTGTGGATCTCTCAAACTAGGTAATCACTAACCTACTATTTGAGCCATGGTGGGAGTGCTAGTAGGCTATGGAAGCTATTCTGCCACACCTCTTCCTCAATATCTCTAGTTTTTATGCATGACCCCTTTACTCCAAATGTGAATTTTATTAGAAATAAATCGTCAGCCTACATCCATCAATGAAACATGTCAGCGATCCATAAAAAATTCATAATATACCCAGTCACATGTCACATATGAAATAATAGAAATACTCAAACCATATACAATCCACTCCTTGACTCGATCCAAAGTCCAAGGAGGTCCATTGATGCCATCAACATCATCAATCTGTCAAGAGTCTTGCACACTCAGAAGAAACCAGTCAATAGCACTTGTCTATCCATAAATAACATAACAACATAATCCACAATCTCATCATCATAATCCATAAGCGAAGTAGACAATCATATAATGAATCAGATCACTTGCACGCAAGTGTCCTTAAAGAATAAGTCACATCAGGTGTGCGCAAGAGAGAGATGTTACATACACCCCCTTTTATTTGAAACTTTGTCTTGAAGTTTCACAATATACAAGTGCAGAAATAAAGTATCTGACAATATCTAACTGTCTAGCCATCAAACAAAAATGGAAACTGTTGACGCATATCATATGTGTCCTCCCAGGTAGCTGAGTGTGGACTATAATTGTCCTACTAGACCTTGAACTGATCGACTGTTCGATGTCGTAGCTGTCGAATGTGACGGCTGAGAATGCGGATTGGCTCCGCCGTGAGCACACCCTTGTCCTATACCTGCAAAGAACTAATGTCAATCACATGTGTAGGATCACTAACATAATGTCTCAAAATAGATACGTGAAAAACATTGTGCATACGCCTCAAAGAATCAAGAAAGGCTAGTCAATAGGCCATGGTCCCCTTCCTTTCCATAACCTCGAAAGGTCCCATGAACCTAGGAGAGATTTTAACACCCTTTCCAAACTTGATCGAACTCTTGTATGATTTCAACCACAAGAAGACTTGATCGCCACCTTCATAATTATGGTCAACATGATGCGCATCGACATAACTCTTCTTTCGATCGTGCGCTTCCTTAATCCTTTGTATTATTGTTTTCATTTTCTCTTCTATTTCTTGGATCACTTCTGGTCCTACCAGGACCCTATCCTCAAGCCAATTCCAACTCAAAGGATTCCAACATGGTCTCCCGTAAAGAAACTCAAATGGTGCCATCTTAATTGTGCTTTGATAGTTGTTGTTGTATGCGAACTCTACCAGTCGCAAGAACTCTTCCCAATTCTTATGTTGGTCCATCACATACATACAAAACATATCCTCCAAGATTTGGTTTGTTCATTCTATCTGCCCATCTGTTTCCGGGTGATATACGGTACTAAAGTTAAGTTGGGTTCCGAAGGCCTCTTGGAAACTAGTCCAAAATCATCCTGTAAACACCGATCCTCGATCGGATATGATCCTCTTAGGCATGCCATGCATTCTCATAATATCACTGATGAAAACTATAGATATGTATAGTGTCTGATACATCATATGCACATGGATAAAATGCGCACTCTTCGTCAGATTGTCAACTACCACAAAAATTGAGTCGTGCCTCTTTGCCATCAGTGGGAATCCAACAATGAAGTACATCGAAATGACCTCCCATTTCGATTCTGGAATAGCGTGTGGTTGTATTAATATTACCGTATGCCTAAGTTCAACCTTCACATGCTGACATTCTAGACATCTCGCCACGTAGTTGACTATGTCTGCCTTCATTCCTTTCCAAAAGAATAAGGGTTTAAGGTCTGCCCTCATCTTCGTGACTCAAGGATGAGCCATGTACACTAATCTATGAGCTTCGTTTAAGATCAAACTTCTTAATTTGTCGTTGGGTAGTGCTTAAATCTAGTTATTATATTTCATTAATCTGTCATTTTCCATAGTAAATCCCTCAAACGTTGGTACCAAAATGGTGTTTTGTCCGATAAATTATTTAACCTCTTGATACTAGTCATTGTCACATTGTATAGTTAGAATATTTTCACGTAGATTTGTCTGAAGCGGTATCACCAAAAACATTGGTGGTCTCTGACTCAATGCATCCACCACTCTGTTCATTGTTCCTTTTATGTAGGTAATCTCGATATCGTACTCGCTAAGCAGTTCCTACCAAAGCCTTTGCTGGGCATTCAAGTCACTTTGCGTAAAAATGCGTTGCAAACCACATTGGTCTGTTTTTAGTTTGAATTTCCATCCAATCCGGTAGTGTCTCCAAATTCTCAAGGCATACACAATGGCTAATAACTCCAATTCATGCGTCGCATAGTTATCCTCATGCCTTCTTAACTTTCTCAAGATGTAAGCGATCACTCGACCGTCTTGCATCAAGACTCTGCCTAAGCCTTCCATGGATGTTTATGTGCATAGCAAGAAATCCTCGTCCATGTCAAGGAAGTTTAGTATCGGTGTTGTCGTAAACAACTCCTTGAGCTGTCGAAACGATTCCATGCATTTTTTAGTCCATACAAACTTCTTATTCTTCTTCTGCAATTCCGTAATCGGATTTTCTATCTTCGAAAAACCCTCGACGAATCATCGATAATATCCTGCTAAACCCATGAAGCTACACACTTCTGGGACATTCATCGACACAGACCATCCCATAATATCCTCTACCTTCGTTGGATCCACATCAATAACTTCGTCGGAGATGACATGCCTTAAGTAACGAATCTTCGATTGATAAAAATAGCATTTTGACAGTTTCCAAAACATTTTTTTCTCTCATAGACATTGTATTACCAAGCAAAAATCTTCGTCATGTTCTTCCATCATCCGAGAATATATGAAAATATCGTCGATGAATACTTGAACAAACTTGTCCAAGTATTCGTGGAACACCCCATTCATCAAACTCATGAATACCCCTGGGGTGTTAGTCGGTCCAAATGGTAAAACGGTAAACTCGTAATGTCCAAACCTCGTCTTGAATGCAGTCTTACGAATGTCATCCTCTTTGATTCGTAACTGGTGATACCTTGATCTCAAGTCGATCTTTGAAAACACCATTGCACCTTTCATCTGATCAAACATATCATCTATTCTTGGAAATGGATACTGGTTCTTGATCGTTTCCTTGTTCAATTGACGGTAGTCAATGCAGAGTCTCCACGACCAATCCTTCTTCCGTATGAAAATAACAGGTGCACCCCATGGTGACATACTTGGACGTATAAGTCCTAGGTCCAAAAACTACTTCCGTTGAATTTTCAACACCTATAACTCATGGGTCGACATATGATAAGGATTTCTTGCTATCGGTCTAGTTCCCAGTTTTAGGTCGATAGTAAATTCCACTTCCCTCTTAGGCGATAACCCTGGTAACTCCTCTGGGAATACATCCAAAAATTATTGTACTATCGAAATGTTTTCTAGTCCTTTCGCCATGCCCCTTTTGTTCAATGCAAGGATCGCATATAGCTTGCATCCCTTGTGCATTCTCTTTCATAGTTGTAGGGAAGAGATGAACCTTAGGGAAAATTTATGGTTCCTTCCTACAATGACACATCTCTATCTCTCATCATCGACCAAACTCAACCATTTCATCTTATAGTTGAGTATCACCTCATGCAATTCCAACTAGTCCATACCAATCACGATGTCATAAGATCCTAATATTGTGACGTACAAGTCGGCCTTCGTGAAAAAATCTCCCAGTTTAAGGCTACAACCTGTAACTTTTCCACCAACCTTTTGTTTGGATCACAAAGCCATTTCGACGTAGCTAAATGTGTCATGTTTGACTGCCTTTACCTTATTTATTTTTAGTGTTGTACCATAAATAAAACTCTCTATAGCACCTGGATCTATCAAAATACTAAAGGTCTGGTCAGCAATGGTACTTGAAGTCTCGAGCATAGTAGACTGGTCCTTATCCTGGAGGTTATTCACCACTGCATGAATCCTATGGGCCTTGCCCAAATCTCCTACTGTAGGGGATCTGAATGTCCCGACTACTCTGGCCCTCTCAACTAGACAATCACACTAGTAATGTGGCTCTCCACATGTCCAACATCCAGTCTTCGTTCCAATACTCCTGCTCCCCAAAGTAGAAGATGTTGGCCCACCTGCTTGAAACCCTAGTCTGTTCTGCTGAACAGGCTTGAAATACAACTGCTTCGGTCGACGCTGGTGTTGGTGTTATGGTCCTTTGTAGGGAGTCCACTGCTGAGGCGCCGGTCACCGTGGTGTTGTAAACATGGATCCTCTCAGTGTGCCTCAATACCCTGATGGATGTTTAGCTGGTGTTTGATGCTATTGCACACCATATGTCACCTGTCCCATCAGTCTTGCAGGAGTCCTGCTCTGACCCCAGCTGATGAGCTCTTCCTCAAATATGAGGGCCTTTTGGAGAACGTCATGCAACATATGAGGCATTAAAATCCTCACTTTAGCATGAATGATGACATTAAGGCCAAACAAAAACTTGCTGACCTTAAGCTTCTTAGTGTTCAAATGTGGAACATACCTAAGTAACTCCATGAAATGGGCCTTGTACTCAGGCACCGTATGACCGCCCTATCATAATGCATTGAACTCATTGAGATGATTCTTAATGAATTCCTCAAACATATACTTCTCTCGAAACTGCTCCTCAAACAGTTCCCATGACATGTCCTCGACGACGATGTTCATTTGCAATAGGAGCATCTTCCACCATAGCAGAGTGCTCCCCTTCAACTACAATACCACCATGCAAACCTTCATTTTGGAGGTATAGTCACAAAGTGAAAATCACATTGCCATATTCTCCAACCATGCCTTGATGGTTGTGCCATCTGTGGCACCAAAGAACTCGGGAAACTTGACCTTCTTGAGTTCTCGATGAATGCTATCAGTACCGGCTAGGGCGTGCAGTGAACCCTTAGGGGGTGCCAGTACCCTGGCCTCTTCTCTATCCAGATGGCTAATCAGGGCCTCTGACATCCTTTGAAAGAACCTCATCAACCCAACCACATCCCCCACAACTACCTGTTGTTTTCCGACGACTTGTTCTTCTCCTTGGGGGTTAGACCCCTTTGGCATGTATAATACTAGGGGCATCGCGCCTCCTCCCCTAGCACCACGTCGTGTGCCTCCACGACATCCTCTAACCATGATTACCTGGATAAATACAATTCAAATTAATTGGAGACAAATTATAATCAAGTGTTCATACAATGGAAGGAATAATGATCCCAAGTCGCAGGGTTGAACCCGCTCTGATACCATATGTAACAACCTTTCCATTATGACAACAAGCGACGTACAATGGGTCAATTTTTTTTTTCTTCTAGTGTTGCGTTAGGAAATTAAAACATCGTAATAAGAGAAACATCATCGACAAATCAATCACATATATTAATGAAACAATAATAATGCATTAATAATCAAATACGACAGAATGCTGACACATTATCACCATGTACCACGACACACATGTCGATGTATTAACACAATAATTAACAACAACCCCACATCATTGCATTCTACAATTAAAAACGACGCATAACAATACAATCTTAAAAATCCAACACATCTCATAAGGACCATCATTAAATATCACTAAGACAACATGCAATACCATAACGAATCACAAGGATCATAAAGATAATCACAAGAAACACATAATATACTACCCTCCCAACCTACCCTACAAGGTTAGGACCTCTAGGAGACATAAGCAACGTTCAAGCCTAGGTTTCAATTGATTTTAACCATTTAAGGTCTCAGGGATGACGACTGTTCTGAGGAACAAGGAGGTGTCTACTTCCAACTAAATCAATCACATCTCATCTCTAGACTAGACCATCAAACATACATCAACAAATTTAACTAGCGCAAGAGTAAGCTAGTTACTTATTCAACAAGTATCAACATCTTTCGTGGTGAAATAAACCCAATTACTTAAGTATGTACACATCAACAATTAAATGGTGCAAGAGAAACAAATTCAACATAATCACATGTCAACATTCCAAGGGTGCAAGAGTGATCTCAACTTAATCATGACGCAAGGGAGTTCAACTACTTAACTAGTCGGACATCAACATTACAATCAAGTCGCAGGTATTCCAACCACACTTAATTGCAAGGCCTAAGAGAATCATTAGATTTATTCGAAGATGCAATAGGAAACAACGTTGAGCCATCATACCATCACCTGACTAGCATGATTGAATGGCATGCCAATAATCTAAGTACTTAATTAGTCACCTACCTTAAATTCACACCACCTTCAATTGAGGCGCAAGAGTACATTAATTAATTTATTGCACAAGGATATCTAAGGTCTAACAATCATTCACAATCATAATTTCCTTGCACGTAAGAAGTCTAAAAACAACCAGTAATAAATCACCTTAAGATCATGGCGCAAGAAAACATAACACTTAATCAATCGATTTAACCCAAGGGATACGTATCCATGAATCCCAATTCTCCATTCATTATCCATTTTTGATGATACTTTTAATATGGTGCACATTTTGGTTTACCGTAAAATTGTAGTAGATAGACATCTAAAGATAGTTAAGGTTCTAAACACGAGGATTTTCTATTTTATGTATTATATTTATTCTTGTCTTGGCAAATGCCTAAATTATGCATTAGGGAGGTGATTTAATTTTGTTATAATTCATTTAAATACAAAAATATTAAATTGATAAGGTGTTTGTATTCCTACTAAATTCTTGTCACCTCATTCTTTTAAATAATTAAAACATAAAATCATGAAGGTGTTTTAAATTCTATCAAATTCCTTATCGCCTAACTCATTAAAAAAATAATAAAAGTAACTTTTTGAACATATTGAGACACTTGGACCTTGGATAGCTTGCTCCCCTACCTAGGGGACTTGATGAACTTCAAATAAATACTTGAGGACCTTGTAAACCTTATATATATTATTAAATAAAGAGCAGGACATAAATAAGTGTCAAGTAATAAATAAGTTTAGTGCCGCCAAAACTTAAATGATGCACACTAGAATCAGGTTCAAAAGCGTTGGAAGGAAACCCAAGCAATACCGTTAATAATAAAATTTAAGCATTACTTTAATATGAATCAGACAGTTTAAATAAGGCACCAGATAATAACAAATGGAGCTACCAAGGGAGAAAAAATACTTGAACCCGATAATAACATTAAGAAGTAAATTCCTTTTCAAAGGAACTCTTAATGAAAGTGATGGAAGAGGGGAAGAGGCATTGTTGACTATTAATTACCACGATCTAGGTGAGAAATCTCTAGGTAGAATGCTCCATGGAGGGTGATGGAAAACAAAGACAAAGAATACCAGTCACGGTGGGCATAACCTCACGAAATTATCTAACAAAACATGGAGAGAAAGAGTGAAAGTGCAAGATTTCTTTCCCTATGGACTGGGCGTGAAATTCTCAGCTAGACGCGGAGAGAGGGGATGGAAACAAACGATGGTTTTCCCCAAGGGCTGGGAACAAAAATCCCTGGTTTATTATCCTATTCAAGCAATATTACTTGATGTTCGGAAATTATTGTGGATGTAAACATGAATCCGAAGAATTGCACGGAGAATGACACAACAAAATTCGACTGGCAGTAGGAAACTAACACATGAAAATATAAATCTGGTGCAACCACATGTCAACAAACAGTTCAGGGGATTTTATAGTGGGGCATCTCAAGAGTTAAGCAAGCTATCCCAACTACTATTAGGTAATTGACACTATTTTTTGTATATATGGTCATGTAGAGTCAAATCGTGAGCAAGGTCACAATGGATAAGCAAAGGAAGGTCGTCAGGGTGAATTCCCATGGCTGGGAGAGAACTTAGGCAATATGAGAAGATTTATAAAGGGAGGAAAGCATGCCCAGAGAGTACCATAGTTGGGTGAATTTTATTCTGCCAGAATAGAGATCAAAGATCAGTAAAAATGCCAAGGGTTTAACATCCAAAAATTTCAGAGGAGAAAAGTTGACCGTGCAGAGGTAAAAGGAGAAATTTGATGGGCAAATGATCCAACAATGTAGGGAAATCATAAATTTTCAGAGCTAAAAAAAATAAACTTAAAATAAGCAACGCTAGTGGAGAGGGAATGCGCTAGGTATTAAAGGAACACAGAGGGTGGGGACGCAAAGGAAACAAGCCCAATGATGGGTGTTTTTCTTGCTCAATGCACGGTTGAACCTCATCCAGAAGGTAGAGAACACAAAGCCAATTCACCGAGGAAGAACGCTCCAGTGATGGGAAATTTTTATGCTCAAAAGACAGGGTTTAATGACAATAAGAAAGCAAGAAAACAAGAAAAATCGCAAAGCAAAAACGTTGAGTGTTAAGGGGGTGGTTTCGCAGCGCCTAGAGCAGTGAGATCACTGGAAACCCAACGCAATTTTTGTGGAGTAAAGAAGCAAATTAAAACAACAACGACAGGTATCTCGAGGTTATTGATGAAGGCCAGGGTAATGTAAATATATAACAAACTTTGTAGAAAAAACTTAGAGAGGGACTATGCCCAACAATATCATACATCCATTACAATTCCAATAACAAATAAATCTATCTACACTTATAACTAATTTACAACTGCAACTTTAAAAACAATGTGTACAGTAATCGAATGATGGCTTGGTGATGTTCTTTGGCTATTGTCGATCCTCCTCACTCTTTCTTTCTAATCGCTTAGACCTCACCGGTGCCTCCCAGCCAACGCTAGGGGTACTCTTCTTCCCCATGAGCCCCCCCGAGCTGCAAAGGGTCCACACACATAAAACAGAGAAATCTATCTCCTAGCTCGCTTCTCAAGGTTGATATACCACCCTCTATTTGAGCTGGGTATCCCAACTCCCACAAGAAAAACCAGTCAAGAAAAATATGGCAACATAACCTTACGCATACCAGTCGTGATCCATTCCCCTTCTCTGCCATTTATTTTATAGAGTTATCTTAGTGACCATTTTCCAAAATGCATGTTAAATTATTTTTATTATGAAATATTCTCCCCCGCACACTTGTCAACCAATCCCTTAGTTGCACTAGAAATTCATTTAATTAATTAAATTAATTTGCCAATTTCCCTCACCCACCTAAAAGTGTTCCTACAAATGCTCCTTGTTGTCCTTTTATTCCCTCAATTTCCTTTAATGACTGACACCTTTCTTAAAGATTATTTGATTTCTAAATAGGAAATTTATCTAGACTAGATTTCTTTCTATGTTCCACATTCCTTTTGCATTTAATTTCCCATTTTTTCCTAAGTTCTAAATTAGCAAGTTTTGCACATAAACAACAATAAATTTTTAGATAATTTCTTTCTCCTTTAATTTTTAAATTTTATTTTTTCTTCTTCATCCCCCTTTTATTAATTGCTTAATTAAATTTTAGTCCTCATATCCTACTCAGACCTAGGCTTTAATTTCAACCAGGCTTAGCAAAAAACTTTTTTAAGGGAAAAATTGTAATTAATAAACTATACTCATACATAATTATTTTAAGGCTGACCATGTCAAAGTAATATATTGTTTTCTAGGCACCTAGGTTCATTGACTCACCCATGTTTAAAAATCATGACTTTCCCTTCAAGACACACTACATTCTCTAAGGGTGTCACTTGCCTTTATTCATGTTTCATTTACGCGACGTGCCCTTCAAGACACATTATGTGCTCCAAGGGTGTCACTCACCTTTGACTAATTTTAGTAGACGTCCAACCCTTGGAGTCAATACTCTTTCAGGCAACCTTGTTGGAGACTAAGGAGCTCTAAGGAATAAGGACCCTTCCTTATTGTGCACCCCTTAGACTCTTCGTGAGAGACTATCTCAGTCTACCCTCATGATATCGTGGATCTCTCGAACTAGGTAATATTTAATCTACAGTTCAAGCTATGACGAGAGTGCTAGTAGGATGTGGCAGGGATGCTGCCACACCTCTCCCTCAATATCTTTGGTTGTCGTGCATGACCCCTTTACTCCAAATGTGAGTCTAATAAGCAAGAAATCGTCAGCCTGCATCCATCAATAAAACATGTCAATGATCCATAAACAACATCATAATATACCTAGTCATATGTCACATATGCAATAAAAAAAATCTTAAACCATATATAGTCCACTCCCTGAATCAATTCAGAGTCCAAGGAGGTCCATTGATGCAATTGACATACTCAATCTATCAAGAGTCCTGCACACTTAGGAGAAACCAGTCAATACCACCTATCTATACATAAATAACATAACATAACATCATAATCCACAATCTCGTCATCAAAAATCCATAAGCAAAGTAGACAATCATATAATGAACCGGATCACTTGCATGCAAGTGTTCTCAAAGAATAAGTCACATCAGGTGTGCGCAAGAGCGGGATGTTACAATGTTAGACTTATTAAATTATTATATGATAATTGTATCTTAATATTATTGTGAGGTAAAGTTGACTAAAAATTTAGCGATAACAATTTGAATTGTTCGAATACCTACCGATGTTCTCATTATATGTAATTCGTTTATGTCTATGAAACATCATAATGAATACTTCTCAACTTGTTTTTAAAAAAATTCACACTACTTCATTCTATTAATCAATTACGATTGTGACATAAAAGAGGGGTGCTACATTCATCCTATGACTCTATCATTGGTTGATCAGTCCATCAAGGAAATTCCCAAAAGCAAATCCCCGGGACTAGATGGTTTTACTATAGATTTCTTTCATCAATGTTGGCATCCAGTTCACAAGGAGTATTGGTAGCTGATTATGGACTCCCACAAGATTCTTGGTGTTGTCCCAACATTAAATAATACCTTTCTCACACTCATCCGAAAAAAAGAGAGTGTCTTTCATTTGAAGTAATTCCTCCCAATCACATTATGCAATTTCGTCTACAAGCTCATCACAAAGGTAATTTCACTTAGGCTCAATCCCCTCCTTTCTTTCATTATTTCTCATCATTAATTAGGTTATGTGGAAGGGATTCAAATCATGGACAATGTTATCCTTGCTATGAGGTCATACACATCTTAAAGTCTTCTGACACTCCTTACATTATTATCAAAATAAACCTCTCCAAATTGTTTGATAAACTAAGTTGGAAATACATAAAATCGATCCTCGTTTCCTTTGGTTTTTACGATTATTGGGTAAATTTTATCATGAACCTCACTTCCTCATCCTTTTTCTCTATTCTTATTATGGTGTCGCATATCGTCCCTTCTCTTCCTCTAGAGGTATCTGCCAAGGAGACCCCCTTTCCCCTTTCCTCTTTGTTATCATGGTAGAAGGTCTTAGCCATTACATCAAAGCTGATATTGAAGATGAATCTCGTCAGGGTGTTCCCCTTCATGGAATGGATCTCCCCATCACACATAATCAAATTGTTTATGATATAATGATGATGGGTACCCTGACATTCAAAGAAACATATTGTTTCCTCTGCATTAGAAATGACTTCAGTGACGTCTATAGAACCTCTATCAACACAGAGAAATCCCATATATTCTTTTTCATCACCCCTTATGCAATCCAAAACCACATTACTCATATCCTAGGATTAAACGTGAGTTCCCTTCCATCCAAATATCTAGGTATCCCCCTCATTGATAATTCCCTATGGAATAGCTTGTGGGAATATTTTCTTGCCTCTCTAGAAAAATATCTCAACTCTTGGAACTTTCATTCCTTAAACTTAGCTAGTCACCTTGTGCTTTCAAAATCCATCCTAGAATTTATTCTGATATACCTTTTCTCAGCCCTGGCTACCAAAAGCCTCCATTGAAAATTCCTATGGAAAGGTACTAAAGAAGGGCAGAAATGGGCTCTTTTCAATTAGGGGGACTTATGAAAGCTAAAACTACCTGGCGGATTGGGGATAAGGGATCCACACATGCTCAATCAGGTTATGGGGGCCAAAATATGGTGGATATGGATAAAAAACCTAGGGGATCTATGGGCTCAAATGTGGCATCATAAATATACACCATATGTTGAAGAGAGAAAACTCATAAGATGGAATGCACACCAAAATAGTTCTTTGATTTGTAATGCGGCTTCAAAAAAACACTCTCTAATTCAAGATCATGCATTATAGGAAATAAGGGATGGTCAAGCTTCCCTTTTCTGGTCATATTCTTGGCAAAAAATGACTCCCTTATATAAAATGAATCAACTGCATGATTTTCATGCCACTATGCAACTAAACCAAGGCAAGAATGTAGTGGATTAGTGGAAAATCAACCCTTTCTCCTCCTTCTCCCGAGAATGGAAAAATTCTCATTTGGATATCCATCTCCCTAATGGTTTTGATTTGGGGCCCTAACAAGATGAAGGATTACATAGGAAAATATGAATAAGGTAGGGTCATGATATTCTTTGATGGGATCACTCCACAAAAGGGGTCTTCAATGTTAAATAAGACTACATCATAAAGTCTCAATTCCATCATATTCCTAGGGATAATATCTGAAAAAACATTTGGTAAGCCAACTTATGGCCAAAAGTAAGAACTTTTCTATGGCTAGTAGCCCACATATTCATATTAATGTGAAATAATATGAAAACAAAAGGGTTTATTGGACCCTCAATATGCCCCTTTTGTATACATAATGAGGAGACCATGGATAACTTGTTGAATAAATTGTTGGATTACTGAGAGGGGGGGTGAATCAGTAATAGCGTAATTATAAT
>ML818376.1:4217-57640 GCA_009831015.1 Picea engelmannii | reverse complement strand
ACTCATCACTTCACTTTATTATTTACCTTTTAAAATCTTTTAAACCACTTTGACTACTTTGACCTTTTGGGGCTTCTAGATGACATATGAGGGTCCTCCAACTTCATAAGGCCATAACTCTCAAACCATGAGGAGTTATGTGATGTTCTACATACCACCAGAAGTGACATGACATGTACTATCCATATAGAATAGTATTATCTAAAAATATATCATAACTCATACCGTTACCCATGAAACAAACTTGGGTCCATTACCCAAACCTAGGGTCTCCAACTTCTCATGGCCATAACTCTCTAACCGTGAGGAATTATGTGGCGTTCCACATACCATCATAAATGACATGACAAGCATTGTCCATCTAGGATATTTTCCCTAACAAATTCACTTTCCTTCATCTAGTTATTCCATAATTAATCATGGGTTCTCTTACTCCACAAAGCGTCTTCCTGTGAGGGATTTCACCATAAGGGGACCACTTTGGAGTTCATCCATATTTACTTCTTATCAACCATGACAAAAAAATAATGAGTCATATTTACATCGAACAATATTCGGTCCATTACCTAAAACTTTGTGCTACGGGGCTTTCTTCAAGGGTTGACATCAATGAAAAACAACCTTAATCAACATAAATTCAATTACAACTCTAACATTTTGGATCAATCCACCCAAGTGATGCATACTTCGGACCGCCACAGGGACATTATTCCCAATAACATTTCCAATTGGTGCTTCCTTGCTTTAAAAAATCCTATGCTCAATAGAATTTGACACCTTCTTCCAGGGTTCATTTTGTGGAACATATGGAAGGAGAGGAACAGAATAACATTCCATTCAACCCAATTTCCCTGGATTGATATCTCTCCCAGAATTTGACAAATCATCTTACAAACAATACGGAAAAAAAATGGTCAAAAGAGGATTTACATTGTGATCCTTACGAAAGGCCTATCTTACTCTAATGGGATACATGACTTGCTTCAAACCTTGAACCATTGTTATTCTTCTTATAATCTAGTAGAAGTAATGAAAAATGGAAGCATCCCCCTCTTGGCTTCTTCAAATGAATTTTGATGGAGCTTCTAAGGGAAATCCTGATCTAGCATGCTTTGGGGGATCTTTCCAGGATGTGAAACTCCACTACATATTGGATGGAAGCTTGAGCTATGACTCAAATAATGATGCTAAAATTTGGGCTCTTATCCGTGGAATTCATACTTCCATCCAACTTGGCTTCCATCAATTAATTGTGGTGGGGGACTCTCAAATCATTATAGCAATGTTGTCCAAAATACTAAATGGTGGATTTTCAAAAGTATGGATTTTATGAAAATATTTCTCATTCCTTACTTGGTTCTCATTGCCTCACATGTTCGTAGAGATGCTAACAAAATAATGGACAAGATAGAAAATTATAGAATTTCTAAAAATGAATGTGATATGAGTTGTAGTTCCACTCAACGACCAATGCATCCTCTTTTCTTGGAATGTGTATCTTTGGAAATGTAGGATGACTCCTCCCTAGATGGGGTGCTATGAAGGTGGTCATGATCAAACATATGGATATAATGCACCCAACCAAGTTTCGGATTGAGCCCCAAGGTGAGCACATGGTGGGGGCATTCTCTAAATTTATGTATGTTCATCACCTCCATTTAATTCTTGGTACAAGCATTAACACTTGAGGTGATGGATAGTATTATTATTGATGTAAATGGACGTTATTCTAAATGCATCACAATAATTATGGAAATCCATTCACATATATGGATAGGATGGTCAGATATGACACCATTGAAGTCTGATAAGTCAATTTATTTGATGAATATGATCGAGAACTTTATTCCTAGCAAAAGGTGTTGGAGGTTGAGTATACATTGTTTGAGTCTCCTTCCTTATGTTGTGTCCTTCATTTTAGAGTTAATTCCATGAATGCGGGAGAGAGGTCAATCTCATCAAGGTTATGGCTCATAACATAGGATGTTTGTGCACCAAGATTATGAATTGCATCCGGTCATGAACAAGGAACAGATGGTAGGTGACCCATTTTTTTATTATTAAAAAAATAATAAAAGTAACTTGTTGAACATATTGAGACACTTGGACTTTGGATAGCTTTCTCTCCTACCTAGGGGACTTGAAGAACTACAAATAAATACTTGAGAACCTCGTAAACCTTATATATTTTATTAAATAAAGAGCACGGCAAAAATAAGTGTCAAGTAATAAATAAGCTTAGTGCCACCAAAAATTAAATACTGCACACCAGAATCGGGTTCAAAAGCATTGGAAGGAAACCAAAGAAATGCCTTTAATAATAAAATTTAAGCATTACTTTAATATGAATTAGATGATTGAAACAAGGCACAGGGAGAATAACAAATGGAGCTACCAAGGGAGAGCAAAAACTTGAACCCAGTAATAACATTAAGAAGCAAATTCCTTTTCAAAGGAACTCTTAATGAAAGCGCTAGAAGAGGTGCAGAGGCACGGTCAACTATTAATTACCACGATTTGGGTGAGAAATCTCTGGGAAGAATTCTCCATGGAGGGCATTGTAAAAAACAAAAAAAGAACACCAATCGTGTTGGGCATAACCTCACAAAATTATCTAACAAAACGTGGAGAGAAAGTGTGAAATCACAGGATTTCGTTCCCCATGGATTAGGCGAGAAATTCTCAGCTAGATGCGGAGAGAGGGGATGGAAACACAGGCTAGTTTTCCCCAAGGGATGGACACGAAAATCCCTATTTTATTTTCCTATTCAAGAAATATTACTTGGAGTTCGAAAATGACTGTGGATGTAAACACAATCCAAAGAATTGCACGGAGAATGACACAATGAAGCTAACACATGAAAATATTAATCTGATGCAACCATAAGTCAGCAAACAATTCAATGGATTTTATAGTGGGGCATCTCAAGAGTTAAGCAAGAGATCCCAATTGTTATTAGGTAACTAACACTATTTTCTGTATATTTGGCGATGTAGATGCAAATCGTGAGCAAGGTCATAGTGGATAAGCAAGGGAAGGTCACCAGGGTGAATTCCCATGGCTGAGAGAGAGCTTAGGCAATATGGAGAGATTTATAAAGGGAGAAAAGCATGCCTGGAGAGTACCATAGCTGAGCAACTTTTATTCTACCAGAAAAGAGATCAAAGCTCAATAAAAACGCCAGGGGTTTAACATCCAAAAATTTCATAGGAGAAAAGATGACTGCATAGAGGTAAAAAGAGACATTTGATGGGCGAAGGATGCAACGGTGTAGGGAAATCACAACTTTTCAGAGATAAAAAAACAAACTTGAAATGACAAACGCTAGTGGAGAGGGAATGCATGAGGTATTAAAGGAATGCATAGGGTGAGGACGCAGAGGCGGAAAGATCCAATGCTAAGCATTTTTCTTGCTCAACGCAGGGTTGAATCTCATCCATAAGGTAAAGAACACAATGCCAAATCATCAAGGAATAACACTCCGATGATGGGCGATTTTTATGCTAAAAACACATGGTTTAACCACAATAAGAAATCAAGAAAACAAGAAAAATCGCAGATGACAAACACTGAGTGTTAAGGGGGTGGTTTCATAGCGCCTAGAGCAATGAGATCGTTGGAAACCCAACATAATTTTTGCGGGGTAAAGAAGCAAATTAAAACAACAACAACGCTAGGTATCACCAGGTTATCGACGGAGGCCAGGGTCATGTAAATATATAACAAAATTTCTATAAAAAACTTAGAGAGGGACTATGCCCAACAATACTAGACATCCATTACAATTCCAACAACAAATAAATCTATGTAAACTTCTAACTAATTTACAACTGCAACTTTAAAAAGAATGTGTACCATAACTGACTGATGGCTTGCTGATGTTATTCGGCTACTGGCGATCCTCCTCACTCCCGCTTGCTAATCACTGAGACCTCACCAGTACCTCCGAACCAACGTTAGGGCTACTCTCTTGCCCCCTGAGCCTCGCCCCCGCCCCCCCCCAAGCCGCAAAGGGGCCAAAAAAACAAACCAAAGAAATCTAGCTCCCATCTCACCTCGCAAGCTCGAGCTACCACCCTGTATTCGAGCTGTGTATCCCAACTCCCACAAGAAAAATCAGTCAAGAAAAATCCGACAGCATAACCTTACACATACCAATCATGATCCATTCCCCTTCTCTGCCATTTATTTTATAGAGTTATCTTAGTGACCATTTTCCAAAATGCACGTTAAATTCTTTTTGTTAAATTATTATTAGGAAATATTCTCCCCCATACACTTGTCACCCAATCCCTCAGTTGCACCAGAAATTCATTTAATTAATTAAATTAATTTTCCAATTTCCCTCACCCACCTAAAAACGTTCCTACAAACGCTCATTGTTGTCCCTTTATTCCCTCAATTTCCTTTAATGATTGATGCCTTTCTTAAAGCTTAGTTGAGTTCTAAATAGGAAAGTTCTCTAGACTATATTCCTTTCTATGTTCCACATTCCTTTTTCATTTAATTTCCCCTTTTTGCCTAAGTTCTAAATTAGCAAGTTTTTCACATAAACAACAATAAATTTTTAGATAATTTCTTTCTCCTTTAAATTTTAAATTTGATTTTTTTTCTTCATCCCCTCTTTATTAATTGCTTAATTAAATTTTAGTCCTCATATCCTACTCAGACCTGGGATTTTATTTCAACTAGGCTTAGCAACATTATTTTTTAAGGGAAAAATTGTAATTAATCAACTTTACTCATACATAATTATTTTAAGGCTGACCATGTCAAAGTAAGATGTTGTTTTCTAAGCACCTAGGTTCATTGAATCACCTGTGTTTAAAAATCGTGATGTTCCCTTCAAGACGCACTATGTTATCCAAGGGTGTCACTTGTCTTTATTCATGTTTCATTTACATGACACGTCCTTCAAGATGCACTACGTGCTCCAAGGGTGCCACTCACCTTTTGACTGATTTTGGTAGATGTCCAACCCTTGGAGTAAATACTCCGTTAGGTGACCTTGTGGGAGACTAAGGGCCTCTAAGGAATAAGGACCCTTCCTTATTGCGTACCCCTTAGAATCTTCATGAGTGACTGTCTCAGTTATCCCTCATGGCATCGTTGATCTCACGAACTAGGTAATCATTAACCTATAGTTTGAGCCATGACGAGAGTTCTAGTAGGTTGTGGCAAGGCTGCTGCCACACCTCTCCCTCAATATCTTTGGTTTTCATGCATGACCCTTTTACTCCAAATGTGAGTCTGATTAGAAAGAAATTTCCAACGTGCATCCATCAATGAAACATGTCAGTGATCCATAAACAACACCATAATATACCCAGTCATATGTCACATATGCAATAAAAAAATTATTCAAACCATATACAATCCACTCCCTGACTCGATCCAGAGTCCAGGGAGGTCCATTGATGCAATCAACATCTTCAATATGTCAAGAGTCCCACACACTCATGAGAAACTGGTCAATAGAACCTGTATATACATAAATAACATAACATAACATCATAATCCACAATCTCATCATCATAATCCATAAGCCAAGCAGACAATCATATAATGACATAGATCACTTGCATGCAAGTGTCCTCAAATAATAAGTCACATCAGGTGTGCACAAGAGCGGGATGTTACAATGTTAGGATTATTAAATTATTATATGATAATCGTATCTTAATATTGTTGTTAGGTAAAGTTGATTAAAAATCTAGCGATGATAATTTGAATTGTTTGAATACCTAATGATGTTCTCATTGTATGTAATTCATTTATGTCTATGAAACATCATAATGAATACTTCTTAATTTGTTTTAAAAAAAAATCACACTACTTCATTCTATTATTCACTTATGATTGTGACATAAAAGAGGGGTGCTACATTCATCATATGATGCTATCATAGGTTGATCAAGTCATCAAGGAAATTCCCAAAAGAAAATCCCCAGGACTAGATGGTTTTACTATAGACTTCTTTCATCACTGTTGGCATCTAGTTCACAAGGAGTATTGGCAACTGATTGATGACTCCCACATGATTCTCAGTATTCTCCCAACATTAAATGATACCTTTCTCACACTCATCCCCAAAAAAGAGAGTGTCTTGCATTCGAAGTAATTCCTCCCAATCACATTATGCAATTTCATCTACAAGCTCATCACAAAGGTAATTTCACTTAGGATCAAAACCCTCCTTTATTTCATTATTTCCTATCAATAATTAGGTTATGTGGAAGGGAGTCAAATCATGGATAGTTTCATCCTTGCTATGAGTTCATACACTTCTTAAAGTCTTCTGGCACTCCTAGCATGATTATCAAAATAGACCTCTCCAATTTTGATAAACTAAGCTGGAAATACATAAAATCAATCCTCATTGCCTTTGGTTTTTACTATTATTGGGTAAATTTTATCATGAACCTCACTTCCTCATCCTTTTTCTATATTCTTATCATGGTGTCCCATCTTGTTCCTTCTCTCCCTCTAGAGGTATCTTCCAAGGAGACCCCCATTCCCCTTTCCTCTTCATTATCATGGTAGAATGTCTTAGCCTTTACATCAAAGATGCTATTGAGGATGAATCCCGTCAGGGTGTTTCGCTTGATGTATTAGATCCCCCCATCATGCATAGTCAATTTTTTTATGATATAATGATGATGGGTACCCCCACGGTCAGAGAAGAACATTGCTTCCTCTTCATTATCAATGACTTCAATGACACCTATGGAGCCTCTATCAACACAAATAAATCCCATATATTCTTTTTCATCACCCCTTATGCAATCCAAAACCACATTACTCATATCCTGGGATTAAACGTGAGTTCCCTTCCATCCAAATATCTGGGTACCCCCCTCATTGATAATTCCCTTTGGAATAGCTTGTGGGAATATTTTCTTTCCTCTCTAGAAAAATATCTCGACTCTTGGACCTTTCATTCCTTAAACTTAGCTAGTCATCTGGTGCTTTCAAAATCCATCTTGGAATCTATTCTAATATACCTTTTCTCATCCTTGGCTACCAAAAGAATCCATCGAAAATTCCTATGGAAAGGTACTAAAGAAGGGCGAAAATGGGATCTTTTCAATTAGGGGGACTTATGCAAGCTAAAACTAGCTGGCGGATTGGGGATAAGGGATCCACACATGCTCAATCAGGTTATGGGAGCCAAAATATGGTGGAGATGGATAAAAAAACCATGGGATCTATGGGCTCAAATGTGGCATCAGAAATATACACCATATGTTGAAGAGACAAAACTCATAAGATGGAATGCACACCAAAATAGTTCTTTGATTTGTAATGTGGCCTGGAAAAACTACTCTCTAATTCAGGATCATGCATTATAGGAAATAAGGGATGGTCAAGCTTCCCTTTTCTGGTCATTTTCTTGGAAAAAAATCTCTCCCTTAGAAAAATGAATCAACTACATGATTTTCATGCCACTATGCAACTAAACCAAGGAAAGAATGTAGTGGATTAGTGGAAAATCAACCCTTTCTCCTCCTCATGGGAATGGAAAAATTCTCATTTGGATCTCTAACTCCCTGATGGTTTTGATTTGGGGCCCTAGAAAAATGAAGGATTACATAGGAAAATATGAATAAGGTAGGGTCCTGATATTCTTTGATGGGGCCACTCCAAAAAAGGGGTCTTTAATGTTAAATAAGCATAAATAATAAAGTCTCAATTCCATCATATTGATAGGGATAATATCTGAATTTTTTTTTGGTAAGCCAACTTATGGCCAAAAGTAAGCACTTTTCTATGGCTAGTAGCCCACAAATGCATATTAACGTGAAATAATATGAAAAAAAAGAGGGATTATTGGACCCTCAATATGCCCCTTTTGTATGCATAATGAGGAGACCATGGATCTGTTGTTTAATAAATTCCATTACAAATCTAACATTTTAGATCAAGCCACCCAAGTGATGCATACTTCGGACCGCCACAAGGACATTATTCCCAACATAATTTCCAATTGGTGCTTCCCTACTTTAAAAAACCCTATGCTCAATAGAATTTGACAGCTTCTTCTAGGGTTCATATTGTGGAAAATATGGAAGGAGAGGAACATAATAACATTCCATTCAACACAATTTCCCCAGATTGATATCTCTCCCAGAATTCAACAAATCATCCTGCAAACAATAAGGAAAAAGAAATGGTCAAAAGAGGATTACATTGTGATCCTTAAGAAAGGCCTATCTTACTCTAACGAGATATCTGAATTGCTTTAGACCTTCAACCATTGTTACTCTGCTTATAATCTAGTAGAAGTAATGGAAAATGGAAGCATCCCCCTCTTGGCTTCTTCAAAATGAATTTTGATGGAGCTTCTAAGCGAAATCCTAATCTAGCAGGATTTGGGGAATCTTTCTAGTATGTGAAACTCCACTACATCCTAGATGGAAGCTTGAGCTATGACTCAAATAATGCTGCTAAAATTTGGGCTCTTATCCATGGAATTCATACTGCCATCCAACTTGGATTCCATTAATTAATTGTGGAGGGGGACTCTCAAATCATTATAGCAATGTTGTCCAAAATCCTAAATGGTGGATTTTCAAAAGTATGGATTTTCTAAAAATATTTCTCATTCCTTACTTGGTCCTCATTCCCTCACATGTTCGTAGAGATGCTAACAAAATAATGGACAAGATAGAAAATTATAAAATTTCTAAAAATGAATGTGATATGAGTTGTAGTTCCACTCAACAACCAATGCATCCTCTTTTCTTGGAATGTGTAGATTTGGAAATGTAGGATGACTCCTCCCTAAATGGGGTTCTATGAAGGTGGTCATGATCATACATATGGACATAATGCACCCAACCAAGTGTCGGCTTGAGCCCCAAGGTGAGCACGTGGTGGGGGAATTCTCTCTAAATTTATGTATGTTCATCACCTCCATTCAATTCCTGGTACAATAAATGATGCTTGAAGTGATGGATAGTATTATTATTGATGTAAATGGACATTATTCTAAATGCATCACAATAATTATGGAAATCCATTCACATATATGGATAGGATGTTCAGATATGACACCATCGAGGTCTAATAAGTCAATTTATTTGATGAATATGATCGAGAACTTTAATCCTAGCAAAAGGTGTTGGAGGTTGAGTATACATCTTCCGAATATCCTTCCCTACGTTGTGTCCTTCATTTTAGAGTTGATTCCACGAATGCGGGAGAGAGGTCAAGATCATTGAGGTTATGGATCATAACATAGGATGCTTGTGCACTAAGATCATGAATTGCATTCGGTCAGAAACAAGGAACAGATGGTAAGCGACCCATTGCTACAGACCAAGGTCCCTGATGATAATTTGTAGCCTGTGGATGAAGTATTGGAATGGAGTTACTATGTAGAGTGGTATGAGGATGATGAGTTGGTTTCAATTCCCCTGATAAAGAACTTGGTCGATATTAAATTACCCACTGTGTAAGGAATCCATAAGAGGGGGGTCCCTCCCTCTCTTCCCGTGCATCCAACGTAGGAGGAAAGTTGCCCAGAAAAATATTTCAAGAGTTTTTCCCTGAAGGAAGACCAATTGCAACTCCTCTTTGAATTGTGAGGTGAGTTAGTAGATCAAAATTTTAAAATTAACTAGTCGGAGAATAAAATCACCACGTTGTTAGGTCTCCAAGAAAGACAGGTGTCTCTTAGACATGTATCAGACGAGACAACGCAACAAGTTCTTTTCCTGGATGATCCTTTTCCTCTACCATATGATTCCCAGGTTATTCACTCAGCATTCTAGTTGATCATGACATGTCAACTTGTCTTTTTTTGTAGTCTCACTAGTTTAGTCACATTATCTAATTATGTATTGATCTCCAAGTTAAATTGTATTTAGAACATTTAGCACCTAATCTCCAAGTTAAATTGTATTTAGAACATTTAGCACCTGAGTTACAATATAATGTCCTTCTTAAGGAGGATACTTTTTTTACTATTGTTTGGGCTTGGTTTGGATTCCTCGTATGGCAACTCAAGGCCCTGAAGAATTCTTATATATCCTTGTTGTTTTTTTAGAAGGTAATATAATGTGTTTACTTAAAAAAATATATATAAACATAAATCTAAAATGATAAATAAATATATAAATAAAATAATAAGGTAAATTTCATTTCCATAAATTAATTATATCATTTATCTTTAATTATACTTTAATATTTTTTTTTATAAATTTAATATAATTTAGTTTAAATTAATAAATTTTATTATAAGTTATAAATAATTTTAATTTAATTTCATATTTTCAATAAATTAAATATTTATAATTTATACTTTATAAATATTATTAATTATTATTTTATTATGAATTTGACTATTTATATTAATACTTACAACTTTATCTATTAATTATATTTTAATTCTATTATATAGATCTTATCTATTACAAATACTATCATTCTTATCATACTATTTTTCAAATTAATTTTATATATTTAAAAGTTCTATAGAATTGTTAATACATATAATGATTATAAAGATTAAGATTAAATATTAACTATTTATAACCATAATAAAGTTATATTTCATAATTTATTATATGATATAAATTATATGATTTTATAAGTAATATTATTAATATTAATATAATATTTTTTATTAAAATCTTTCTATAAAAGTTTTTTTACAAGATGCTATTAATTATAATGATTAATGATAATAAAAATCAATCCATGACAATAAATCTAGAAATTCCCTCGAAGATAATTTAATTACTAAATTCCATGGAAAATAATTTAATTAATAAAAAGAAAATTACATTTTAAAAATGCATTTTAATTGATAAAATAAGATAATTTAATTACCTTTTTTTTTCAGAAAAGAAATTTCACGGATTATATTAAAATATATAATTCTTAGCAGCCAATACAGTTCTGCAATATCCAGAAAGGATACAAACAAATCTTTTTCAACAATTACAACAAAATTCTGAAGACAAACAAAAAGGCTTGTTACAAAAACAATGAAGCCTTTTCAGAAAATGTGTGCAACCAATAGGAGACTGGATATGTCCGAGCTAGAGACAATAGCTGATTCCACAATCTGATATATAAATTAATCTCTAAAGTGTTAGCCAACCACATTAATCCGATTTTATCTAAAAATCTCTCAGTTGAGCAGTTTGGTTTTCTGGAGGGACGATTGATCCATGATGCTATTGGTACAGCATTTGAAAGCATTCATAGCATCAAATAGAAGCACTTAAAGGCCCTACTACTTAAGCTAGACTTACAAAAAGCTTTTGATTGCGTCAACTGAGACTTCCTGACACTGATCTTGATCCAGGTGGGATTTGGACCTCAGTTGACAAGTTGGATTTTGGAATGTGTTAGCTCGACATCTATCGTTGTCTTAGTAAATGGGGAGGCCACCAATTTTTTCAAGATTGGGAGAGGCCTTTGGCAGGGTTGCCCACTCTCCCCATTTCTCTTCATCCTTGTGATGGAACGCTTGAGCTTACTACTAAAATCCAGTCAAGAAGCAGGCACATCAACTGGAATCAAAGTCACCAAATTGACTAAAATCCTCCATCTTTTTGTTTGTTGACGATGTGTTACTAATGACAAATGCATCTTTGCAGGAATGGCATGAGATCAACCGCATCATTCAACTATTTTGTTTGGTTTCAGGTTTAAAAGTAAAGCTTAACAAATCCTCAGTACACTTTTCGGGACTAGAGGAGACAGAACTTCAACACCTCAAGCAACTACTCCCGTATAAGTTTTCTGATTTGAAGGGGGGTTTCAAGTACCTGGGGTACTTCCTAAAATTTGGAGTGCAGAAGACAGAAGATTGGTTATGGCTAGCAAATAAAGTGGAAAACAAGATTATCCTTTGGAGCTTTTGTTGGTTGTCTTTGGACGGTAGACATACTCTTTGCAAATCTGTTCTTGAAAATCAGTCGGTGTACTGGTTATCACTTACTGCTGTCCTGTTGTCCATCCTACACAAAATAAGGAAGCTCTTGTTTAATTTCTTGTGGAAAGGAAACTCAGATTCTCATCATTATCACCTTGCAAATTGGGAATCACTTGCTCGGCCAAAACAATTTGGAGGTTGGGGGCTCCTCAACATTATTACTTTCAGCAAGGCCTTAGCAACTAATACAATTTGGAGAGCTCTCACTAGCAATGGTCTTTGGCAAAAGGTTCTGAAAGAAAAATATCTACACTCTGTCTCAGTTACTAAATGGCTTCACTCAAAAACATTTGTAAATCCCTCGGCATCCAAAATATGGAAAAATCTGTTGAAAACAGTCCACATTATCAATAATTGGCTCACTTGGAAACCTGGATCGGGATCTCTCGTGGAGTTAGAGAGAGACAAAATTTTGGATTTGGGCACGCGCTCCTTCCTTTCTGCACGCCTCAGGTCCACTCTACAGCAGAAGGATATCACCGTACTAGCACATGCCTGGAAAACACATCAACTTTCCTCCAGCTTGACTCAATGGTTAGACAATGCTGAATTAGAACTCACCGGAGACATCGCATCGGAATGGGACAGATTCAAAAGATCTCTTCAAGCATCGGGCATCACACTTGTAGATAACATTGATGAACTACATTGGACCGGAGGGAATGCCTCTGGACTCATCACTTCAAAAAACGTCTACTCAACCATTTGCGCTTCACAGAATTTACAGACAATCTCCGGATGGCAAAAGGGCATTTGGAATTGGAATCTGCAGCTGAAAGTTAATCTTTTCACGTGGCTGGCCGCAAATTATAAAATTTTGACGTGGCCTAATCTCCATCGCAGAGGTTGGGAAGGCCCTAATAGATGCATCCTGTGCAAACTAGACAGTGAAACTACTGACCATTTATTTCTACACTGTTCCTTCACGATTACTGTGTGGAATTTGCTTTACTCCACAGGAAATTTTATCCAGAAGTGGGGCAAAAGATGTTTGACTGATAGTTTATCCAAGTGGACAACAAATAAAACTGTGCCAAATACTTTACCTCCCCTTATTTGCTGGTTTGTGTGGCTCGAGAGGAATGCAACAACCTTTGATAAAAAAACCCCTCTCCTCATTCGGTAGTGATTTGAGCACTTGGTACTATTCACAAGCCTGAGGAAGCTATTACCCGCTCCTTGCTACGTTCCATCTTCAATTATCAGAATTTTGAATTTCCTGTTGCTAGCTTTGATGGAGCTACAATGGCAGGCTAACTTTGTTGCGGTGTAGGTGGCATAATTAAACTGTCGAACACCTTGGCACACAAATGTTCTTTAACTGTGGAATAGACTCGAATACTAAGGCTGAATTATTGGGGGCTTGGGCTACATTACACATATCCAATCTACTTGCACTCCCGAAGATCCAAATCCTTGGAGATTCAAAGGTGATAATCGAATGGCTGAACGATAGAAGTGAATTGCGAGTGTCCTCTCTTGAAGGCTGGAAAAATAGAATCAAATCACTTAAGAACACTTTCGAGTCCACACAATTCTTCCACATCTATCGGGAATATAACCAAGAAGTTGATTCACTTTCAAAGCAAGCTTTAAAGGAACCGGAAGGATACATCACCCTTCACCTTTGGTCTGATGGAGTAAAGGGACAATGTCGACTCCTCAAGGTCTATTAACTCCATTTCTCCGGTTCTCCTCTTTCAAATCAGAATTTCTTAGATAATTTAATTACTTAATTCCATGGAAAATAATTTAATTAATGAAAAGAGAATTACATTTTAAAAATGCATTTCAATTGATAAAATAACTTACTATTGCTTGAAATTGAAATCTGGTAAAGGGTCAAAATAGAGTGGTTTATGGTTATAAATATGTATGAATGTTTATAGTTACATATCAAAATTTATAATACTTTCTAATCTTATTTACAAGATGTTTGAGTAAAACATAAGTAGTTACCTGTACTTACTTGAGATGTTGATATAACAATAGTAGGTGCATGGATTTATCTTTGTTGTTATGAATATGAAACTTAAATGTATCAAGTATGAATATGTCTTGTAAAACAATAAGTATGCACCCAAATTACAATACATACACAAACTACAAATACAACATTTGCCCAATTTCCTCTACAATGTTAATTTTCATACGATTACCATTCATAATTCAATATATAGATAAAATATATATAACTAGCATTTAGCGTGCGCGCACGCGCACACACACACACACACACACACACACACACACACACACACACACATATTCCAAAGATTGCATATTTATATATACATAGTCTTAAACCCTAATATGCAAGAATTATTGCATAAATACCCTAGTGGGTATGTTCATATACAAAAAAAGTCTACAACCACAATATTTCACTCTTGGAATCATTAATCTATCATCTATCATCTATTAGTATAAAACATTTTAAAGTTGCATAAGTAACAATTCATATTATTTCATGCATATAACCCTAAATCAAAATGTGTGTATATGTATGTATGTATACACCTTTTATTTTTCCCTAATAGGGCATGCATTTTTCTCAATGTCCCATTTTCATGAAATTTCATAAGGACAATGTGCATAATGTCCATAATTCATCTAAAGATACGGATTTTCCCTAACATTATGATTTCATAATTTTATCATGCAAATCATAACATAAGGATTGCATTTTTCACTCTAGGGCATGCATTTTAAAGCATGCTCTGTTTTCATACAAAAAACACATAATTTCCATTTTTGAGTGTGCATTTTCTTATTATGGAATACACATCTCATCTTAAGGAAAGAATTACACAATATCCTATATATCTATCATCTCATCATACAAAATTCACTGTTTGGATTAAATTTTCCTTAATCAGGCATGCATTTTAAGAAAGTCAATTCAAACATTTTCCCCTCTTTGTCTTACACGACAATTTTTGGTCTTTTTGCATAGAAAAGGGTTTTAAGTTTCCAATTACACAAACAAAGGTATAGATAGATATACCACTTTTCTACAACCATATAACTTGTAATATTTCCTGTAGTATTGAACTATTCATTTTGTAAGATAGTTTTTGGTATTTTTTCACATCAAAGGGTTTTATTTCCCTAAATTCACAAGAAAATGTATATGTAGATGTAAAAGGATAAATTAAACACTCTCGGCCAACTTGAATTAATCAATTTGGAGGTGAAAAAAATCTTTATTTTCTATGATATATTCTCTTTAAAATATTTTTTTATATGGGTTAATTATCTATTGTTAAGTATTATGACATTTTCTATGTATAATTGGTTATTTAGAAGTTAATGACCTTGATTTCTCTCACAACCTGCCATCCTATGATTCATTAGAAGGTCATGGATAATTATGAATAAAAATCATCCTTTTTTTAATGTAAATGCACTCTTAATTGTACAAACACTGTAACGATATTGTAATCATAAATTTACAGCTTAAGTATTAAATTATGGAGGCTTAGCCAACTTTGGGAATGTAGTTTCATATAGCCAACTTTAACAATTTGGATCTTTGGTTTTACAAGATTTTTTTTTTCTTTATGTACATCATGTAGGTTTTTGTCTAATAGTGTCAATCTAAGGCTACAAAAGGGTGTAAAATGTAACATTGAGTTCCATTGAGCACATTTTATACTGACTTATTCCTTTAGGACACTTGCGAGCAAGTGATCCGGTTATGATACATTATGATTATGCTTTGATTATGAGTTATATTGTGACATCATTATGATTTATATGTTAATTTCTAGATGTACATGTATTGACAGGTACTATTGATGAGTTCTCTTGAGTGTGCAAAATACATGACAAATTGAGGATGACGATGACATCAACGAACTTCCTTGGACTCTGGATTGAGTTAGGGAGTGGAATTGTATTGGTTTGAGTTTTGAGTATTTATTTACATGTATATATGATGCTTTTATTATGGATGTTATGTATATGGATTATTGACATTGTTATTTTTAGTGGATCTAGGTTTGGTGACACTTGTTAATCTGACTCACATAAGCAATAAATGGGTCGTACACAGAAACCAGAAAAATGAGGGAGATGTGTGGCAGTGTCCCTATCATAGCCTACTAGCACTCCCATTGTGACCTGAATGCATGGTTAATGATTATGTCATTCTGAGAGGTCCACGATGCCGTGAGGGCACACTGAGACAGACACTTGGGAGGAATTCTAAGGGGTGCACAATAACGTATAATCCTTATTCCTTAGACAAACCTTAGTCTCTCACAAGGTCGACTGAGTGGAGTGTTGACTCCAAGTGTCAAACAAACTTTGAAACTATTCAAAGGTGAGTAGCACCCTTGGAGCACGAAGGTGTGTCTTGAAGGAAAAATCACGTAATTAATTTATGAGTCGATAAAAATCTAGATGGCCTAGAAAATATAATAAAAATGTTTAGACCTTGTTAGAAAAAAGTATTTAATTAATTATTAAATTACAAACTAAGAAATCTAACAACATTCTAAGTCTAAGATGTTTGACTAAATTAAACCATAAAAAGGAAATAAGGGAATTAGACTAGCAATTTAAGTGAAAGAGAAATAAGAATAAACTTTGGTAATGCACATGTGTGCATTAAAATAATAAAATAGATTTTTAAAATAAGAAGAAATTAAAATATGAGAGAATAGGTGGTCCATATATAGTAGCATCTTGAGTCAATCAACAACTAATTCTAACTAAGAAAAGACTCATAATCCAACTCAAACTAAAATCTAGTTAGGGGACACAAAATAAATGAAGAAATAGAGAACTAAGGGACAACTAAGAGGAAAAATAAGAACAAATTGGGGAATGTGAGGGAAAATGCCTAAATAAATAAAATAAAATGAAATTAACATGTGCAACTTGGGGAGAGTGTTACACATGTAGTGGGTGAATAATCCTTTAATTAAATTATTGAAAATTAATTATATATGCATGAGGACATGTGTCATTGATAATTTTTATATAAAAGAAATGGAGAGAAATGGAGAAATGACCTCACTTTTGAATGTACTGGTATGCTCTCAATTTTTTTTTGAACTACTTTACTTGTTGAGAGTTGGGTACCAAAACGTGTGTAGAGAGTGGAATCTCTTCTTTGCCAGGCAAGCTTTAGGTGCTATTGATTTTTGGTTTATTGTGTGTGACCCATTTGCGGCTCGGAGGCTAAGGGGAAGAAGAGTACCTCTAGCATTGGCTGGGAAGTACCGATGAAATCGCTGAATTGACAAATGAAGAAAAAGATTGTGCAAGACTCTGAATTGAGGATCATCTCCATACACCTTCTACCTAGGGTCATAGTATTTTGTTGTTAGCTCAGTTTTGTGTATAGAATGAACTGTTGTATATTATGGTGGCACTAAGAATATTTAAGTTAGCGGCTAATCCTCCTATCCAACACGACATGTCCTTTAGTCATTGAATTAGAATCCGATTTGGGATGAAGTGAGCTCTGGACAAACCTTGTTTTATTCTTCGTTCTACGTATTGATGGCTTTAGAAGCCTTAAAGTCTGGTGGCCGAGGATGAATGATAATATTGACATATGTAATAATTATAAACCTTAAATTCAATTTATTATCAGATTTCGGTAAGGATTATAACCTGATATGATTAGAAAAGTCGATTGTAGTTTCTTTTACATGTGTTAATAAGCGTAATTATTGTTGGGTGGATATTTTTACTTTTAATCTCGACCTTCAGTAATAGATGTGATGGTCTATTGAAGTTGTCGGACGAAAATAAGAGTCAACTTTATTTCCTTATCCTTCCAGTGTTATTATTTTAGAAAAGTCATTTGTAACTATGCAGACTCTAGTTGATGTTTAATAGTGGATTGAGGTAAAAATAACCAGAGTTTTAAAAAATAAATAATTCACAAAGTAACATTCCAAAGTAATTTCTACTAAATTCTGTTCTTACCTTTTTATAGCCGGAATATGAGATATTATATGATAAACATAGCACTGAACATTTAGATTGCGTTTTGGGCCAATCAAAATGCAGGAGATTAAATAGGTTAGTTCATAAGTTAGGTAAGGGCGATTATTCAACCCTTCCATTTTAATACAAACGGATCACCCAGATTTTTGTATTTTATGTAATTATACTTCTATGTATATAAATTATATACTTGTCATTTCAATCTTTGTAAGTAGCCTTAAAACATATATTATTTAAATCACTTGAAATCTGTAAAGAAGGTATTTAAGAGTAATTTAGATTTGTATATAATGGATAGTATTCAAAAGGAAATTCAAGTATTATATGTAGATTAAGTAACACTTAATTATACATAATCTTACTAATCTTACTTAATTAATAGATAATTTATGATTTAACACTATATATGATTAAAGAGGAATAATGAGGCTCGGTCTTAGTTATTTCCCTATAGTGGTGTGCGAAAATCCTATATGTAGGTAATGGAAATAGTGAGTCATGGCTTTAAAGCATGGTGTCTTCCTTCTCATTAGAACTTAATGCAAGAAATATAATAGTAAACACTTATGTATGTATTAATGGCATGTACTAATCTTTTATTTAATTGATAGATACAATTGTTAGAATTAATGATTAATTTGGAGTTGGTTTTGATTTGTTGGAGTTGTTGAGATATTTTCTCAACCTTCATAACTAAGTTTAGAATAAGTTGGATCTGACTCCAACTATATATATGTGTTGTAATTGAGATTCAAAATATTACAAACTGTTCTTTGTGTGTGAATCTTGTGCAATGGCCTCTCTCCCAATTTTCAAATTGGTATCAGAGCATGGTTGGGCTTAATCCCTCACGGGAATACCCAAGAAGATGTGAGAGTCCGAGTTGTAATATTATTTAGTGTTTAGTTTTATGTTTGCGGCTGTTTGTATTACTCTATCCTGTGTGTTTTTAATTGGTGAAAGTATTGTGTGTGCGTTGTTTACCCGCGGGGCTACCTACGGAGAAAACAAAAGAAGGAAATCAATCAAAGGCGGACCTGCCATCGTACATCTGCCTGCGTCAGTCTAAAGAGAAGCCACAATTTTTTTGAGCCATTGCGCAAGGTAAAGACCTGTCGTTTCGAAGATTCAAGGAGTCGTGGCTGCCATCATCGAGAGAGAAAGTAGATCCATTTTCTGTAGCTGCGTGAAGGTTTATAATTTGCTCGAAGAACGTTGTTACATCAACCGTTCCTATTTCCAATAATCTCAAGAAGACACCATTGTCAATTTAAGAGGGTGACACCTGCTTTGGCTACAACTAGAGGTTTATCACTGCGTCAAGCTACAGATCTGAAGTTGTCCTGCATACGCATCTTGCCGCTTGATCCAGATCCGTGGGAAATTGCTTCTCAGTTCGTAACATTTCAGATCCATTTCTCTGTCCGCAGAATTCAATATGAGCTGCCCTGCTTTTCTCAATATGAAGATGTTGATGGTCAGCATGGTTGAATCGCCCTTCTCATTCAATCATATTCGCAATATCAAGATCCTGAATGCAATCCACTGCTCAATATCATTATCGCAATGAGTTGAATACCGACTACAATTCAAAGGCATGGAAGATCTGTTGTTGTGTGATCCTGTTGGTGTTCTAATTTCTTCATATGCAAATTTGTGGTGTGGAATTTTCTTTTGTGCATATAGTGTGGGGTTCAAGTTTGTATTTTGTATATACAATGAAGAACCAATCATTGAATAGAGTAGCATATGTTAAAGCTAATGGTTCTCGACGTTCTTCGGTGCCAAGAGAACACATCACTGGTTTGAGTATGTGTACAAGTTTGTTATACACTGGTGGATCTTGTTGTTCTTCGGTACTCCAAGATCAACAGTTACAGGTTATGTTTTGTGTATGTGTATGTAGAAGGTCATTTTGGAGGATTGATTGTTGAATACATTCCATAACTAGAGTACTTTCCTACAAAATTGTTGAAATTTATTCTTCGGGGTTATTTCACAGATGGAAGTATTTCAATAGGGTGGTTTAGTATCAAGACTCTTCTTCGGGGGTGTCAAGAATCTTTGATCCTACAAATTCATTAAAGATGGTCAGAAGCATTTTTATCTTAAATGAGTCGAGAGGGAAGCTCGAAGTTGTGGAGAAGAAAGAGCGTAAACCAAGAGATTTCAGAGTGGGTGAGAGTGCTGATGAAGACCAGATCAGACAGAGATCTATGTTGTAATTTGAGAATTGTAATATATGGTTTATTTGGAATGTAATCATTAAGGGAGGGTGTTGGAATTAATGATTAATTTGGAGTTGGTTTTGGTTTGTTGGAGTTGTTGAGATATTCTCTCAACCTCCATAACTAAGTTTAGAATAAGTTGGATCAGACTCCAATTATATATATGTGTTGTAATTGAGATTCAAAATAATACAAATTGTTCTTTGTGTGTGAATCTTGTGCAATGACCTCTCTCCCAATTTTCAAATAAAATCTCTATCTGATAGTAAACTAATAATACTACATATTAATTATATATATAAGATTGCAGTATCATAATGTTGATTATATCCAAATTGCAAAAGAGCTTTTTAATTTAAGATAAAATAAAATTTGTTGTTTAAATTTACAATATACTTAATATATCAACAATGGTATTTAATTGGGATTTGTACAATTACAATTATACGAATTATGGTATTTTGTTACTTTCTAGTTTTCCCTTACACACTTTTGTCTTGTATAAGAGAGTTGTTGTAATTTATATATATAAACAATATATAATAAAAAATGTTATGTCTTTTTCCCTCACACACTTGTGTCTTGTAAAAGAGAGTTGTTGTACTTATATATATATATATATAATAAAAAATGTAATCCTAACTTTATCACAAACAATGATTTTTGCATATCTTTGCTACATGTTTAGAGGGATGTTTTATAAAATCATAAATTATATCTTCCACAAGTTGAACCACGCAATTTGTTGTATTCCAAATATAAAATAGTATGCAAAACAAAATTATTTTAGCTAGAAATGGTAGAGAAATAATGATATAACCAGAACAATGCTAGAATAATACCAAAATAACACCAAAAGTAGCACTTTGATTACTGATAGCAATGTTCATGTGCCTTTTCGAGGGGGGAACCTCCACTAGAGAAAAGCTCTATTACAATAATATCCAAGACAATATTTCTCATACCCTCTACTCCTATTTTTACTAAATCTATCTATCCAAAAGAACAATTTAGAGGAAGATCATTCTAGAAGTGGAAGCTTCTATTAGGTCTTCTTACATTTGACTTATTCTTCCTTATTGCTAGAACTTATTAATATTGTCCTTTATTACATGAATTTTGTTTTTATACCTATGTGAGGGGTTAGGGAGGTAAGGTCCCTAACATGTCGTCCCCCTTGATGAACAACCTTGTCCTCAAGGCTTAAGATGAGGAAATTGTTGTAGAATGGTGGGTGACTCCTAGGTGGAATCTTCTGGAGTTGTATCTTTCCATTGGACTAAAAAATGCTTGGTGGTGAGTTGACAGAGATGATTCTATCGTTGGGGCAGGACTGCTTGTGGCTGCAACCATATGGATTACTTCTTCATCCAACTCAGGGAGACTACTTTGAGTTTGACACTTAGTTCCAATCACATTCTTTAAGAAGGAAACATGAAAAACAGGATGGAGCTTCGACTGAATGGGTAGAGATAACTGATATTCCACCGATCCAACACACTTGAGCATTGCATAAGGACCATAAAATTTGGGCACAAGTTTGTGACAATGTTCACCTTTGCGTGAAGTCTGCTTATAAGGTTGTAGTTGAAGAAACACATGGCCCCTTTCAACATAATGGTGTTCAGAACGACCTTGATCTGCTTGTTGCTTCATGTGATTCCGAGCCATGACCAAATTTTCTTTGAGGGAACGAAGAATAGCCTCTTGGACTGTAATATTTTTGTCAACCTCTTGAACCTTCGAGACCTCTAGCATATATGAGAAAAATGAGGGGGGATTTTGGCCATAGATGGATTCAAAAGGAGTCATGCGAGTAACTATATGGTAATATGTGTTGTACCACCATTCAACTAGGGGTAACCATTAAGCCCACCAAATTTTCCTCTCAGATGCAAAACACCGCAAATATGTTTCCAAACACTTGTTGAGAACTTTAGTATGGCCATCCATCCGGGGGTGATAGGAAGTGCTGAGATGCAATTGGGTGCCCTATAGCTTGAACAATTCTTGCCAAAAATTGTTGGTGAAAGTGGGGTCTCTGTCAAAGATAATAGAATTAGGCATGCCATGAAGCTTGAAGATATTATCCATGAAGACTTGAGCCACTATGGCAGTTGTGAATGGGTGTTGAAGACAAAACAAAATGAACATATTTGGAGAGATGATCTACAACCACCATGATGAATGACTTATTTCCCAATTTAGGTAAGCCTACAATGAAATCCATAGAATTATTTCACCAAATAGTAGGGGGAATTGAAAGCGGTTGGACTGTGCCCGGAGCTTTGATAGTTTCTCCCTTGTTGCATTGATAGACCTCACATTCATCGACAATGGTCCAGGCATCCTGTTTCATACCATCCCAAAAAAAAGAACGTTTGACCCTTTCATAGGTTTTGGTAAACCTTGAATGTCTAGCTGTGGGTGAGGCATGAAGTTCAAAAATCACTGTGGATTTAAGTTGTGATCGATTGGATAAATACAAATGGCCTTTGTAGAGAAGCTCTTCATTGTGCCAATAGTACCTTAGAGAAACTGAAGAATTGTGTTGCAATTGGTGGAGAAGGCTAGAAATTTTGGGGTCTTGTAACCATTCTTGATGAACAACTTGGAGCCAATCTAGTACAATGAAGGAGAGGGAGAAAAGGGATCCGTCTTCTTCATATTTCTGGGAAAGAGCATCAACACTACATTTTCCTCTCCCTTCTTGTAAATGATCTCATAATCATATCCAAAGAGCTTGGTCACCCATTTTTGTTGCGTCGAGGATGAAATGTGTTGCTCCAGGAAATACTTGAGACTCTGATGATCAATTTTGATTTGGAATCGTTGGCCCAATAAATAAGGATGTCATAGATCCATAGCATGCATAATAGATAACATTTTCTTTTCATAAATGGATTGACCCAAATGTCACTCTGAAATTTATTTTCTAGTGAAGGCCAAAGGCCAACCATCTTGCATGAGGACGACTCCAATTCCTTTCCCCGAAGCATCACATTCCAATAAAAATGTATTTTTGAACTCTGGAAGGGAGAGGATAGGGGTCGAGCACATAACATCTTTCAAGGCTTGGAAGGCATGATCCGCAACTGAAGTCCAAGTGAAAGCATTCTTTTTAAGGAGATAAGTGAGAGGAGTGGCAATTTTTCCATAATTCCAAACTAATTTTCTATAATAGCCCGTTAAACCCAAAAAACCACGTAAGATATTAAGAGTTTTAGGGCAAGGCCAATCTTGCATAGATTCAATTTTCTTAGGATCCACTTGGAAACCATCCTTGCCAACAATATCACCTAGGTATTCCACTTCTGAGGCCCCAAAGGAACATTTAAATTGTTTGAGGGAAATTTGGTTCTTAGAGAGTAGATGGAGAAATTGATTCACATGGGAGATATGGGATGGCCAAGTTTTACAATATATGAGAATATCATCAAAGAAAAATAAGACAAAATGACAGAAAAAAGGATGGAAGACATGATTCATAATACTTTGGAAATTGGAAGGAGCATTACACAAGCCAAAGGGCATTACCAAGAATTCATAATGACCCTTATGAGTGTGAAATGCAGTCTTGGGAATGTCTTCTTATTTCTTACAGATATGGTGGTAGCTAGAATGTAGATCCAATTTGGTGAAGTAATGAGAACCACTAAATTCATCCAAGAGGTCATCAATGATAGGAATAGACAATTTGTTTTTGATTGGGATTTTGTTGAGGGTGCGAAAATTGGGACACATGTGCCAAGTACCTTCTTTCTTGAGTACCATGAACACATGGGAAGAATAGGGGCTAGTACTGGGATAGATAACACTTGCTTCTAGCAATTCATGAACAATTTTCTCAATTTCATTCTTTTTGGAAAAGGGATGACGATAAGGAAAAAAATTGGTACGGAGAATGCTCAGTATGAGAGGGATAGGATGATCATGGACTCCATGGGAAGGGGGAATTTATATGGGAGTGGTAAAAACAACTTGGTGGCGGGAGATAATAGATTGGATTTCAGGATGCAAAGAAGGTGTCTCAACAACATGAATGGAGTGGAGATGGGATATAATGCCCGAATGACCTTTTTTGAGAAGATTTTCCATGCGATGGGAACTAATGATCTTAGAGGAGTTTGTTGTGATGCCTTGGAACTTATATCGTTGTCCCTCCTATTGGAATTGCATGGTCAAGTCCTGAAAATCCATGAGAATGGGTCCTATAGTGAGTAACCATTCGATACCAAGAACAATGTCACAACCACCCATGTCTATAGCAAACATATGGGATTTTAGGTGATACTCAACAATTTAGAGTCTCACATTTTCACATCATCCCCCACATTTCATGGAACCACCATTAGCAATCATGATTTGAAAATTATTGACTATACGGATGTAACAATTGACTTCTTGGGAAATGCGACGATGAATAAAATTATGGGTTCTACCACTATCCACAAGGATTATGACTTTCCTATTTTTGATGTAACCAATTAATTTGAGAGTCTGGGGAGCAGAGAGTCTAGTGAGGGCATTAAGTGAAATCACTAGGTCAACTTATGGTGGATCAAAGGGTAGAGTGAGGTCATATGGTGGTGGTATTTCCTCCATGGGAGGAACAACAAAATATTCTTCAGAAATATCCTCAGTCACACCCATAAAAAAAAATTGTTCCTTACACTTGTGCCCAGGAAAATATTTGTCATCACAATTATAACAAAGACCCTTGAGTTGACATTCAACCATTTCAGCCTTGGTTAATTTTTAGATCTTGAGGGGAGTTGCAGGAGGGGAATAATTGGTGGGTTTAGGGTGAGGAGGAAAGGAGGGTTTGCGGGTCTTGGAAGATACAATCTGTTATTCTTCCTTGGCTTGTTGATTAGCTTCCAACCAAGTTTGGGGGTGTGCCATGAGAACATGGGCACACATTTCATCTTTGAGGCCACTAATAAAGGATTCCTTAAAGAAAGCATCTCACATGCCCTCCATTCTGAAATCCAAGTGTTCAAATGTGGAAATAAAGTCTTCCACTATCCCAAACATCTTTAACTTGGTCAAACGACCTAAATGGTGGGTGTCAAAGTCAAAGTAGTCATAAAGTTCAGCCACAAACTGTGTCCAAGCAACATACCCTTGGCATGATTTTTTGTGCCATTGCCACCATTGCCATCATTTCGAATCCAAATGCAAGACACCATAATGAAGCTTGGATAACTCATTAGTAATTCCATGCAAAGAGAAATAATGTTCCATTTGGGCGACCCAGCATGTGGTATCTGATCCATCAAATGTTTTCACCTCAATACTGAGAGGGCAAAGGTATCAATAAAAGTGGTTAGTATGAGGACCTTGGTAATGAGAAGAGTCATGGTCATCCTAATAAGATGGTTGTTCATAAGAGGAAAGGTTATGGGAATGGCCCATGAAGTTTTCTTTGAGGTCTTTGATGTATGAACATTATTCCTTGAGGATCTCAATATCCGAATTGACCGAGCTAAGGTTGGCATTGGTATTCTTGATGGCATTGGTATTCTTGGTATTCTTGAAATTATGTCTTTTTCAAGGTGTTGAGTACTTATTGTGAGGTTTTTCTATGCCATCTTGGAATTTGGTTCCTAACATTTGGTATCAGAGCTCAAGGTCTTGGGGTCTTGATACTACATCTGAGACACCTTGGTATTTTTGCTATAACTTTTTTTCTATGGATTCATAAGGAACCCATTGGAGGATATTTAGTAGACGAATCAAGGTAAATGGGATTAAAATTTCATCTCCCGAGGCATTATAATTTCAGAGATATATCTTGTGTAATATAGGGTTCTGGAATCATCCTGAATTTAGTCATCTCGTAATATTCTCTATAAACTTTCTTTTGTACAATTTCAGACCTTGAAATCTGGAGGTTATTCATATAATTTATCAAGGTATCTGTGATACAAATTTCAGCTTCTTGTACACCCTACTATTTTAGATACACCCTGTGCAAGATGGGTTATATGACTAGTCGTATTAACTAGTCTCAAATAGGTATTCTGAGTAAAACAATGATATCTTCTTCAGTAAGTATCCAAATTAAGTGAGACTAGTTGCATTGGACAATGGAACGTATGTAGTATTTTCGGTACACGTTTCATAAACAAATATCATATATTGTGATCTTGGCATGCTTTACAAGTACACTCTCCTGGAAGGGAAAAAATTCAGTAAAGGTGTGGAGAAGTTACCATAACTTCCACTTGGCACATCCAATTTTGATTAGACTTGTGGGATTGTAGAGACGACGTATTATAGAGCTACAAAAATAAAATTTCAGACCCATAAGGGCCAAAATTTTGGAGATACAAGAGAAGAAATATTGTCTAGCAGAACCACCTTGAAATCAAGGTTTAAAAGTGGTACTTGGCCAACATGCCACCAAAAAAGAGAAATTATACACAAATTAATATTCTAGACAATCCTACTTAGACTCTTGATGAAGGTGAAGAAATGTGCAGAGACATAAATTATTTACAAAAGAAGACAATAACAAAAGATGAACTACAAGGGATGATGGATTCAACTGAAGCTAAGTTGGAAGAAATAATGGATACTACGATGGAGGGTTTAAAAAGGGAGATCATGGAAGGATTGAAAATTTTTCTAATAGAGAGGAAACTTGTAAGTGAAAATGTATCCCATGAAATTCATGACGAGGACAAAGGGAATATGAATCAAGAATGAAGAAACTCGAACTTTGGGTTGAAGACCAACCACTTTCCTAAGATCGATATGAGGAAGTTTGATGGAAAGGATCCAATCACATGGATACTTCAGATGGAGAAATTCTTTGATCTACATGATGTGCCGCATACAAAAAAAGTATGAATTGCTTCTTTATATTTAGAACCCAATCAATTTGTGTGGTATCGATGGTTTTGTTCTCACAAATAAATCGTCACTTGGACAATGTTCATGGAAGAAATGATAGCACACTATGAGGATACAAAGAGCAATACCTTCTTTAGCCAATTGATAAATCTCAAGCAAAAGGGTTCAGTTGCAGAGCACATTGAGAACTTCCAAATCTTGAATATAAAGGTAATGAATATTCTAGATGAGCACTTGATTGATGTATCCATAGGAACTTTAAAGGAGAACATTCCACATGAGGTTCACCTTTGGGAACCCAAATCATTGGAGAATGCATTCAGAGTGGCAAGAAATGTTGAAAGTAAAAATATGGCTATGGCTACTAGAAGGACCACTCCTAACATCTATCGAGAGAATAATGTTCCATCTTCTAAAACACCTCAACCTACAAGGTTGACACCTCAAAAATTAGAGGAAAGAAAAGAAAAAGGTTTATTCTTTAATTGTGACAACAAGTACAGTAAGGGACATAAGTGTGGTGAGAAGAAATTATTCTACATAGATTGTGAAGAGGAAGAAGAACAAGAACAAGAAAAAGAACCATCTCATGATGAAAATGTAGAAGCGATTTATTTTGAAGAGTTGACTCCCACGATATCATGTAATGCATTAGCTGGAATTAACACTCCTAAAAACCTCAAGATCGAAGGATATATCAAAAAGAAAAAAACTAATCATACTAATTGATTCTGGTAGTACTCATAATTTCATTCACTATAAATTAACCAAAGACCTCAATTGCTTTGTATATCCAACACCATAGTTTCAAGAAATGATTGCAAATGGAGGAACTATCAATTGCTTAGAAAAATGCAATAAGATCAATCTTACTATGGAGGAATATGTAATGAATAGTCTAATGATTGATATACCCATGGGTGGTGTTGATATCATACTAGGAATCCAATGGTTACAATCATTAGGAACAATGGCTTTTAATTTTCAAGAACTTTTCATGAAATTTTCATTTGAAGGAAAATAAATTGAGTTAAGGGGTATCACAGGGAAACCTAGTAAGGTGATAAGATCTAATGGCATGAAAAAATTATTGAAAAAGGGGCATGAAGGTGTAATTGCACAACTATGCTCACTAGATGTTCAAACATCTAAGCCATCTATTCCCCTAAATCTCTAAGGGATCATTGATAAGCATTCCAAAGTATTTGAAGATATTCCCATAGGTCTTCCACCCACTCTAAATCATGATCATGCTATTCACCTAATTCCTAGGATATTCTTCATAACATCAGGCCTTACATATACTCTTATGCCCAGAAGAGTGAAATTGAGCGTATGGTTGAAGAAATGCTAGAGGTTGTCATTATTAGACCTAGCCAAAGTTCTTACTCTGCACCGGTGGTAATGGTACTCAAGAAATATGGCTCATGGCATATGTGTCCATATTATATAGAGATCAACAAGATCACTATTAAATATAAGTTTCCCATTCCTATCATTGATCAATTGTTAGATGAACTACATGGAGCAATCTATTTCACAAAGTTGGATCTCCATTTAGGGTATCATCAGATTAGAATGAAGGAAGAAAATATCCCCAAAATAGCATTCTAAACTCATGAAGGCCATTACAAATTTTTGGTCATGCCTTTTGGCCTTACAAATGCACCTTCCACATTCCAAGGGTTGATGAATTCCATTTTCAATCCCTTCCTTCGAAAATTTGTGTTAGTATTTTTTGATGATATACTAATCTATAGCAAGTCTTGGGAGGATCATGTGCGACATGTTGACAAGGTGATACAACTACTAAAGGAGAGACAACTATATGCCAAACCATCCAAATGTTTCTTTGGGGTGAAGGAGGTAGAGTATTTGGGTCATATTGTATCTCATGAAGGTGTTAAGGTAGACCCTAACAAGATTAAGGCCATGATGGACTGGCCGATTCCCAAAAAATTGAAGAATATTAGAGGATTTTTAGGTTTGATAGGTTACTACTGTAAGTTTTTTCAGCAGATGGAATAATAGAATCACCTTTAATGAAATTAACTAAGAAGGATGCATTTTCATGGACTCTAATGGAAACTCAAGATTTTGAACAACTTAAAGAGGCGATGTACAAAGCTCGTGTCTTGACCACACCGGACTTCAAAAAAACCTTTATTTTGGAATGTGATGCCTCGGGAAATGGAATTGGTGTTGTCCTAATGCAAGAAGGAAGTACCCTCTCTTTTGAAATTCGACCACTCAAGGGAAATGACTTACACAAACCCATTTATGAGAAGGAAATGATGGAAATACTACATGCATTGAAGAAATGGTGCCCCTACCTAATAGTTAGGCTCTTCAAGGTCAAAAAAGATCATGATAGTCTTAAATACTTCTTTGAACAAAGACTATCTTCAGAAGAACAACAAAAATGGGTGACCAAGATATTGGGTTATGATTTTGAAATCGTTTATAAAAACGGGAAGAAAAATGTTGTGGCAGATGCACTCTCAAGAAAGGATGAATATGTTGAGGCATTTAGTTGTGCTATCTTGATCATCCAACCCGATTGGATAATAAAAGCTAGGGATGAATGGGAAAATGACCAAAACGTGTGGAAACTATAGTACAAAGATCGCTTATATTTATGTAAGAACTCCCAACTCAAGCAAAAGGTACTATTGGAATTGCACACCTCTCTGGTAGGAGGGCACTCGAGATTTTTGAAAACCTACCATAGGGTCAAGAAGGAATTTTTTTGTGATGGCCTTAAAACTGATGTTCAAAGTTTTGTGGTAGAATTTTTGGTTTGCCAACCAAAAAGGTGGAAACAATTAAGACCTGAGGTCTCTTACAACCATTATCCATCCCAAGTCAATGCTGGGAGGAGGTTTTCATGGATTCCATCACAGGGTTACCGAAGTCTGAAGGAAAGAGTGTCATCATGGTGATTGTTTATAGAATGACCAAGTATGCATACTTTTGTTCTCTCTCTCATCCCTTCAAAGGTAGTACAGTTTCCATCACATTCATGGAGATAGTTCAAAATCTACATGGAAGCCCAAAGATTATTGTAAGTGACAGAGATCCCATATTCACTGGACATGTTTGGACATAATTATTTTCTTTTTTGGGTACTCAATTGGCTCATATCTCATCCTATCATCCTCAATCTGATGGACAAACCGAGATAGTGAACAAATGTCTAGAAGAATACCTTTGTTTCTTTGTCTCTGATAAACAAACACAATGTTTCAAATGGTTACCCTTAGCAGAATGGTGGTATAACACTTCCTTTCATATTGCAACAAAAATGACACCATTTATGAAACTCTATGGATACCATCCTCCTTCCATCACTTCTTCTCTAAAATAAAATTATAAGGTTCAAGCAGTGGAAGATAATATTGAGCATCAACAAAAAACTCTCCAAATCTTAACGGACAACCTGACCATGGCACATAATCACATGAAACAACAAGAAAATCAACATCGTAGTGAAATAATTTTTGAAATAGGGGATGGGGTGTTTTTAAGACTACAACCATACAAACAGATGCCCCTCAAGCAAGACAAGAAGGATAATAAATAATCACCAAATTATTATGGACCTTATAGGGTGTTGCAAAAGATTGGTACTATGACATACAAATTGGAGTTGCTTGGATCTTCACGAGTACACCCATTTTTCCATGTTTCATGCTTAAAGAATGTTATAGGTGATAATATCTCAGTTCAAACTATATTTCCAGAACTTGACGAGAAAGGAAAAATCATATTGGAATCTGAAGCCTTCACTAACACAAGAATTCACGAGATGAGGAATAGATCCATTTTAGAGTATCTCATTAAATGGAGGAAACTACTGATTGAAGATTCCACTTGGGAAGACAAGTCTTTTATATAGAAACATCCAGAGTTACTCAAGCATTGCAGAAAACACTTGTCTCAAGGGGAGGGGCATGTCAAGCCCTACATAGTGGCACATTACCCCTTAATTGGGGAATATTACATTAGTAATGTTATTTTATTTATGTCGGCTTGGGTCCATTAGTTGTAATTGTACCTTCTAGTCTCCTATATATAGCAAGGAGACATCTTCAGTTGGGATCATCTTGTATTTGGACATTTATGTGGTGTATAAGGAGGTTTCCCCCTCGAAGAGGCTTATTATCTGAATTTCTCTCTTTTTCAAGGCGTTGATTACTTATTCTGAGTTTTTTCTATGCTATATTGATATTTGGTTCTTAACAATGCTAGTGTCGAATCGAGATTGGTGTTGATTATATTGTTGAAGACCTATGTGTATGTTTGGTTCATCAAACATGCTCTTGGTTCTGTTCGGATTTAAGAAGGACCCGTGTGTGATTAAATCGGGCCCAATTATTGATTGATGACAATGGATTGTGTCAGTTAGTATTGGAAGTTGACTGTTGGTGGTTAGTGTCGGGTCTATTATTATTTGATTTCAAGTATTGAACATTGGATATGGATAATTGGAATCACTGCACATATTATGTTTGTTTTAAAAGGAAAGGGTCAACATATAGGATTGTGGCTCGAATGATTATGATGTCACTGTGGAATTGGAAATGATATTTGCATAGTTATTGTATAGGATGTACAGATTGATATAGTTGAAGAAATTCTGGGCATTTTAATTTTTTTTTATTTGAAGACAACAAGCAATCTGTATGTAATTAAGGAACAATTAAATGTTTTGGGTCTTGGAAGTGGATGATTTTTGGATTGTAATTGAAACAGAGTTATGATTTTTGTTTGATTTAATTTATTTATGAACAATATCTGTATTATTCCCTCTCATTTTCTCATTTTTTCACTCATTATAACCCCCTTACGATCCCAAATTCATTTTTACATGCCCCGTTCACTAAATAAAATTAAAACTCTATATGACAGTGCTAAAAGATGACACATAAATATGTGACAATTGATATATTTTGGTATTGTTTGCATAGTCAGTTATTTAATGAATTGTTGAGCAATAATTGTGTTCTTAATCCCTGTCATGGTATTTCTTTTTTGTTTATTACAATCCCCCCAGATATCCCATGAACCCTATTTCAACCCCTGCTCATTTGGAAATTATTAAATAAATTTTATGGATTTGATTGCATGGGTCCTATGTTAATTTATGAGCCAAAATTTGTTTCAACAGAGGAAGTCATGACATAAACAATAGGGGAAGAGGTAACTGGAACAGAGGATCTAGAGGGCCCAGATTCTCAATTCATTTCGATGTTGATCCTTAGGAGTTGAACCGACTCTTTCAAGCTGGGTTTCTTAATTGGATTGGGAAAGGGATAATTCAACCTATATCAAAGAGGCATCCCTTCCATCCCCAAAATGTTCCTGGTATACATGTTCCTCCCCATGTATATTTGCAATCGGAAGTTCCCGAGAATGATGGATGGCATGAGATTGTTTACCCAACAGTCTCCCACCATTGTGGTTGGCCCAACTTGTCATTTCCCCCTCCTCTTCTTCAAGTGACTCAACCAAGTTAGTGTCCTCCAATATGCACTTGAGGGACAATTTATCCCATGTTATTAGTGAGATTAAGCCTCAAGGTTCCACCCAACCTAAGGCTAATTCAGGGAAATCCAAAGGGAACAATAGTGACACAAGAATAATTGACTTTCAAAGTGGAAAATATGGATTTTGATTTATGTGTTTATAATTGATTTGTTGAGGACAATGGACTACAAAACGTTTTGGACAAAAACTGTTTTTTGGGATATTGTGGATACTTACATGTTTTGGATATAATTTGAAATATTTATGATATTTAAATTTTAAATTTTGGAAATAATTATGGGAGCCACAAGGAGGTTGTCAGATAGTTGGATTAGGTTGATGGACAATTGGTATGGATTTTTGGTTGTCATTGATGTCAACCATTGGAGAGTGATATTGTATATTGATTTCAACCCTTAGTGATTGATGTCAACCCTTGGAGAAAGTTCAGTACCGAATTCTGGTAGCATAAAGGTTTGGGTAATGGACCTAAGGTTTTTTCATGTATAATGATATGAGTTTTAATGCATTTGAAGGTAATACTATTCTATATGAATATTACATGTCATTCCATTTCCTATGGTATGTGGAATGTCACATAACTCCTCACGGTTAGAGAGTTATGGCCATGAGAAGTTGGAGAAACCAGGTTTGGGTAATGGACCCAAGTTTGTTTGATGGATAATGGTATGAGTTTTGATATTTTTGAAGGTAATACTAATATATATGGATAGTACATGTCATTCCATTTCCAGTGGTATGTGGAACATCACATAACTCCCCACGGTTAGAGAGTTATGGCCATGCGAAGTTGGAGAACCCTCATGAGTCATCTAGAAGCCCCAAAAGGTGAAAGTAGTCAAAGAGGTTTAAGAGATTTTTAGAAGGTAAATAATAAAGTTAAGTGATGAATGTACTATAATTCAAAGTGAATACAAAATAAATTATTTAAATAATAAATTTAATGGAGAAATTACTAAGTTGACAAGTGGTTAGAAGTGGGTTAGCCCTAAAATAAGGAAAGTGGGTTAAGATGGTTAGAAGGTAACCCTTTGAGGTAAAGTGAAGTGATGAGTGTACTATAAGTCAAAGTGGATACAAAAGAAATGATTTAAATAATAAATTTAATGGATAAATTACTAATTGGACAAGTGGTTAGAAGTTGGTTAACCCTAAAATAAGGAAAGTGGGTTAAGATGGTTAAAAGGTAACCCCTTGAGGAAGCTACATGGAAGTATAAATAAGAGGCAAGGATCTCTCATTTTAAATCACACTTAAGAATATWRAATATCTASAGGTGAMTGAGGTAACCAAAGGATATCTAAGCCGAATTTCATARAGAAGGAGAAGTAAAGAAGGCTTAAATTCAAGGGAGGTAACCAAAGGATATCTTTTGATGATGCTTTCTAAGGTMTGTTATTTACAGGTCATCTCCCCATTTTCGTTATAATRTTTTTTTATAGAATKATTTAGACYGTGAAATTGATTAGCCATTGAGAAAACATATCCAAGTATCTATGGKATGAATTTCAGCTTGTGGGTCGTTGTATTTTTAGAGTTACACTTCGTGGAAAATAGGGTTTGTGGCTAGTCCTGAAACTAGTCTAAAACATGTGTTTCGGGTAAAAACATCATACATTMTTCATAACAGATCCAAAGTAAGTAAGAAAAAATGTGTTGGTTAGAGTACAGTTTGTAGTATTCTGTGTAAAATTTTYAGATCCATACAACAAATTTTTCATGCGGGGCACACTCTACAAGTTCAATCTCTAGAATAAGCCAGAATTCAACAAGGTATGCCATTTTTTCTATAACTCCTTTTCTGAGAGGTTCCAAGTAGTGTAACCTTGATTAATTTCATAAAATACACTGAAGAACATTGTGTATGATTTTTCAAGTCTTTATTCATTACAAGTACATAGTTATGATTATTTCAAGTTAGGGTTGTTGACTAATCCAAAACTAGTCATGTGAGACTAAAATAAAGTTTGATGAAAATGCTAGTCTCTTGTTGTTAAAGTTAAGGAAGGTTTGCATGTATGTGATCATATAAACTAGGTCTATTACAAAGTTACAAATCAGATTTGGATGATGAAATTTATGAGGGATTTTGTTTGAGGTACATGTTGGGTACATAGTTGAGACAAGTAGTTGATAAGTTGGCACATACATGAGGTGTATAGTTGATGATGTTGGTACATATTGATGAGTCATAGTTGATGACTAGTTGATACATGATTGGTACATACTTTGTATATGGTTGGAGGAATGTTTTAGTAGTATTTTTGACACATCGTTTATGGATGATGTATCATACTTGTATTGGTATATTATTAGAAGAACATATTGATATTGGTGATGATTATGAGTTGTTGTGTTATGCTTGGTTGATGCACATCTTTGAGGGTTGTCTTGGTGATTAGATCTGATTTGGTTGATAATATTGATGAGATAGGTTGTTGTGACATGTTATTTGTACAGGTTTGGTGCATGGTTGATGCACTTGTTCATGGTACAACTCTGGTACAGGTTGGTGCATGGTTGATGCACTTGTTTATGGTATAGGTTGAGGTACAGGTTGGTGCATGGTGGATGCACTTGTTTATGGTATAGGTTGATTACAGGTTGATTGGTATATGTTTACAATAGTATATCTCACAGTGATAGTGTGACCTTCGTTCCATCATTCTACTTATATTTTAGGGTGGTTGGACGAGGCACGGATAGGTGGTTGTATCCACCTTCCAATTGTATCCGAAGTACAAATGGGGTCGTAGTATCCTTCTGGTTGTATCCATAGAATTAGGGAGTTGGAACTTCCATTAGGTTGTAGCCTAAGAAATTAGGGGGTTGGAGCCCCCTTCCAGTTGCAGCTGGAAAACAAAGGAATTTGGTGCTTCCAATGGATGTAATTCTTAAAGAGATATAAGAAAAATCATTCTGTGATTTTCTCTCGCTTTGGGTTTCCACATAAAAACACTGGTGTACTGCGCATGTGTATGATTTCTCATTTTTTCATTGTTTATTTACTCTACAACTATTGTATGATAATGATACATTGATATAACACTTGCATATTGTGGTTAACAAGATTGAATTGCTCTATTACTGATTCACCCCCCCTCAGTAATCCAACAATTGGTATCAGAGTGAGTTCCTTCAGGAAACAATTTAACCACTGGAAGGAGATCATGGATTATTCTGAGAATGGAGTACCAATGTTTAATGGTCATAATGGTTTAAATTATGAGATGTGAAGCAAAGAACGAAAGTATTTTTACGGGCATAGGGACATTATATTCGGCTATCAGTTGTAACAGGATATGATAGTTCAAAAAGGATAAACACTACAACCAAGAAGGAATTGAAGAAGAATAACAAAATAGCAATGGATTTCATTAGGGAAGGATTACCTAATCCGGTGAGAGAAAAGGTTGGTAAATGTTCATTGGCGAAAGAAATTTGGGATAAGTTACATAATGTATATTCTTCACCCATCACATAATCATAAAATGCCAAAGAAGATGCAGGTACAGAACAAGAAGAAAGATGCTCATCATGTTAGACAGATTCAGAAGAGGAAGAGTATGAAGAAGCAAAAGTTGATTACAAAGAACAATTGGTCAGTGAAATTGAATATCTAAAGAAAGAAAGGGAAGAAAACAAGTCATCCAAGAAATAATTGATGAAGCAAAAGGAAAGTGTTCAAGGTTCCGAAAAATCTGAGTAGGTCATAAAGAATTTAAGAACTCAGCTAGAAGAGGCCAGAAAAATTGAAGAAACTCTAGAATACCAAAAGCAATGTTTAGAAGCCAACATAACAACACAAAAGGAAGAAGTAGAAAAGAGAGAAAATATACTGATGACTTAAACTAACTTGAGGAAGAGTTTGGTCAAGAAGAGAGAAGACTCGAAGAATAAATAATTACATTGAAAATACAACTTGAAGAAGCAAAGAGAAAAAAAGACGTCATGAAGTCTCAGATAATGAAGAAAGAAGAAGAGGTTGAGAAACTTGAAGAAGAAGATGTCACACTAAGAGTCAAAGTCGTCAAGTTCAACAAGAATATTGAAGAGACAGAACATCCACATCATTTATAGAGAATGAAGAGAAGCACTCAAGGTTGCTAGAAAAGAAGAATGAAGTAAATACAAAGAGTTATGTAGAAGTACTCAAAGGAAGGAATCATGGTCAACCAGAATCTAAAAAAGCTATCGAAGATACATCTTCAAGAAGACCATTCATGTTCAAGGCACAAAGAAGCATCAATCATGATCATAACCAGTCAAGGCAAAAATTCAGAAGGACTACACCACAAAGAAGATCATTCACTCCTAGGTAGGCAAATTTATTTTATGGACATTTTTTTTATTGTACTAATTTTGGACATAAGGTTGCAGATTGCAGGGATTATAAAAGAAATGTTCAAGCAAGAAGTGAATATGTGGCCCCATGTAACATTTAATGTTACAAATGTCATAACTATGGACACATATCTAGTGATTGTAGAAACATGATCGATACTTCCATGAAGGAGAACACTGATATCAGATACAAGAAAGTATGGATAAGAAAACATGAAGAACAGGTGAACAAAGACCAGGTCCCAGAGATCGTAAGATTGGAAATAAAACAAGATGAAGAAAATTCTATAGATAAAAAGAAAGATGTCGTATATTGAAAGGTTTGGAAAATAACTGAAAGAAAAGAAGGATAGGTAAACAAGGAACATGTTCAAGAGATTGTACTTTCAGGAATTGTAGTGAAAGATGAATCCACATATAGAAAGAAAGAAGTTAGAGCTCAGAGAGATGATGAATCTACGAATGAAGATGATGATGAATACACATCAGAGAGGAATTATTATGAGCCATATGACTTTGAGACTCCTAGGTAATATGAATATTAGACAGGGGGAGTTTATGTGATAGTTGTGACAGACCAAAGAACTATCCTTTGAGCATCTTGCAAAGTTTGAGAAGATATATCCAGAGCAGTCAGTTAGAAGAAGTACAACTTGATGGATTAATCAAGACTTCATGATAGTATAGTGATAAATGGGTCAACATTATGGACAGTTGCGCAAGTAGTTTCTTGGACAGTGTGGATGAGAGCATGGATGCATATATTGGTTCAAAGATTGGTTCAGAGACAAAGGAACATTATCATAATGGATGATAATTACATAGGAAATGGCTTGAACAATGCTAATGTATTCCAAATTGATATATATTTTTTGGACACATGCAGTGTATACAACAGTTCACATTCAAAACAGATTAATTCTCAGAAAAAAAAAATGACAAAAATCCCTACGAACTATGGAAAGGAAGTACAAACAACAACCTCTACATCAAGGTAACTCAAGGTAGTAGTTTATTAATTGAAATTTATGTTGATGATATTGTTTTTGGAAGTATTGATGACAGGTTAAGACATAAATTTGCAAAGGATATGTAGAATGAATTTGAAATGTCATTACTTGGAGAACTATCCTTCTTTCTGGGTGTTCAGATATGTCAAAGAAACCAAGGAAATTTTATTTCTCAAACTAAGTATATCAGATAAATGCTAAAGAAGTTTATAATGGAAGATTGCAAACCAGTTCCAAGTTGAGAAAAGATGATGATTCAAAGTCTACAGACCAGAGATAATACAAGTCAATGATTGGTAGCTTACTATATGTGACAACATCCAGACCAGATGTAATGCAGGCAGTTGGATAGGTGACACGATTTCAAGCAAAACCAAATGAATGACATGCATTAGTAGTGAAGAGGATTTTCAGATATCTCAAAGGAAAAAAAGAGTTTGGATTATGGTATCCAAAAAGAAAGGATCTATCACTTATTTCCTACACAGATGTAGATTGGGCAGGTTGCATTGATGACCGAAAAAGCACCAATGGAACAATGTTCTACTTGGGTGAGTGTTTAGTATCATGGTTAAGAAAGAAACAATCATCAATATCTTTATCTATAGCCAAGACACAATATATTGTAGCAGCAACATGTTGTACACATTTTCTATGGATGAAACAAAATCTGAAAGATATATAGGTTAAGTATGATGATTCCATTCTAATCTATTATGATAATACAAAAATAATTATTATATCAAAGAACCCGGTGATGCACTCCAAGACAAATCATATTCCAATAAAGTATCACTTTATACGGGAACAAGTTGCAGAGAAGAACATCAGAGTTGAATATGTGGGCACAAAAGAACAAGTGGCAGACATCTTTACAAAACCACTTCCAAGAGAATCCTTTGAGTATCTTCGACAGAGACTCAAAGTAATTTCTACTCCAAAATGAATGCTTTTGAATGATTATATTATATATCTTAGATCTACATGATGAAGCACCATAAAGAGGATAGTTCAGGTTGGGAGAGATTTATTAGATTCATGCTTAGATAAAGAGCACAGTGGCATGGTTCTAGGGAGAGAGATGGTCACAAGGGAAGAATGGGAGAAATGACTTCAGAGTGATAACCTTTGTCAAAGGGGGAGATATTATTCATATGAAGGGAGAGAGAGTAATCAGAGGCTTATAAACACAAAGAAAAATCAAAGGCATGTAGACAGGGTGAGCAACCCCAAGGAGAGTTCAATCAGGGGGAGCATCCCCAAAGGGAGATGCCCTTTGCCATTGATGTCAAATGGGGAGATATAGAAACATTGATGAAGAGTATTAACATGAATGTTATCATGACTAAGTGCTTCCATCAATGACAAAGGGGGAGATTGTCAGACAATTGGCTTAGGTTGATGGAAAGTTGGTATGGATTGTTGGTTTTCATTGATGTCAACCATTGGAGAGTGATATTGTAGATTGATGTCAACCCTTAGTGATTGATGTCAACCCTTGGAGAAAGTCTGGTAGTGAATTCTGGTAGCTCAAATGTTTGGGTAATGACCCAAGGTTGTTTCATTTATAATGATATGAGTTTTAATGTATTTGAAGGTAATACTATTCTATATGGATAGTACATGTCATTCCATTTCTTGTGGTATGTGGAACGTCACATAACTCCTCACGGTTAGAGAGATATGGCCATGAGAAGTTGGAGAACCTAGGTTTGGGTAATGGACCCAAGTTTGTTTGATGGATAAATGTATGATTTTTGCTATATTTGTAGGTAATACTATTATATATTGATAGTACATGTCATTCCATTTCCCGTGGTATGTGGAACGTCACATAACTCCTCACGGTTAGAGAGTTATGGCCATGTGAAGTTGGAGAACCGTCATGAGTCATCTAGAAGCCCCAAAAGGTCAAAGTAGTCAATGTGTTTTAAGAGATTTTTAGAAGGTAAATAATAAAGTGAAGTGATGAGTGTAATGTAATTCAAAGTGAATACAAAATAAATTATTTAAATAATAAAGTTAATGGAGAAATTACTAAGTTGACAAGTGGTTAGAAGTGGGTTAGCCCTAAAATAAGGAAAGTGGTTTAAGATGGTTAGAAGGTAACCCCTTGAGGTAAAGTGAAGTGATGAGTGTACTATAAGTAAAAGTGGATACAAAATAAATTTAAATAATAAAGTTAATAGATAAATTACTAATTGGACAAGTGGTTATAAGTTGGTTAACCCTAAAATAAGGAAACTGGGTTAAGATGGTTAAAATGTAACCCCTTGAGGAAGCTATATGAAAATATAAATAAGAGGCAAGGCTCTCTCATTTTAAATCACACTTGAGAATATTAAATATCTACAGGTGACTAAGGTAACCAAAGGATATCTAATCCAAATTTCAGAGAGAAGGTGAAGTAAAGAAGGCTAAAATTCAAGGGAGGATAAATTCTTTTGATGATGCTTTCTAAGGTATGTTATGTATAGGTCATCTCACCATTTTCACAATAACTTGTTTTATAGAATGATTCAGACCATAAAATTTATAGGCCATTGAGAAAAAATATCCAAGTAGTTTTGGTACGAATTTCATCTTGTGGGTTGTTGTATTTTTGGAGTTACACTCCGTGGAAAATAGGGTTTGTGGCTAGTCCTGAAACTAGTCTAAAATAGGTGTTTCGGGTAAAAACATCATAAATTCTTCATAATAGATCCAAATTAAGTAAGACCAAATGTATTGGTTAGATTACAGTCTGTAGTATTCTGTGTAAATTGTTTAGATCCATATAACAAATTTTTCGTGTGGGGCATGCTCCACACATTCGTTCTCTAGAATAAACCAAAATTCAACAAGATATGCCATTTTTTCTATAACTCCTTTTTTGAGAGGTTCCAAGTAGTGAAACCTGGGTGAATTGCATAAATGACACTGAAGAACATTGCGTATTATTTTTAGATCTTTATTCAGTACAGGTACATAGTTATGATTATTTTAATTTAGGGTTGTTGACTAATCCAAAACTAGTCATGTGAGACTAAAGTAAAGTTTGATGAAAATGCTAGTCTCTTGTTGTTAAAGTTAAGGAAGGTTTGCATGTATGTGATCATATACACCAGGTCTATTACAGATTTATAAATCAGATTTGGATGATGAAATTGATGAGGGTTTTTGGTTGAGGTACATGTTGGGTACATGGTTGAGACAAGTTGTCGATAAGTTGGCACATACATGAGGTGTATAGTTGATGATATTGGTACATATTGATGAGACATAATTGATGAGTAGTTGATAAATGATTGGAACATACTTTGTATATGGTTGGAGGAACTTGTTAGTAGTATTGTTGACACATGGTTTATGGGTGATGTAACATACTTGTATTGGTATATTATTAGAAGAACATATTGATATTGGTGATGATTATGAGTTGTTGTGTTATGCTTGGTTGATGCATTTATTTGAGAGTTGTATTGGTGATTTATCTTGGTGAGTAGATCTGATTTGGTTGATGATATAGATGATATAGGTTGTTGTTATAGGTTGTTTTGATAGGTTGTTGTGACTTGTTATTTGTACAGGTTTGGTGCATGGTTGATGCACTTGTTCATGGTACATGTTTGGTACAGGTTGGTGCATCGTTGATGCACTTGTTTATGGTACAAGTTGATTACAGGTTGAGGTACAGGTTGGTGCATGGTTGATGCACTTATTTATGGTACAGGTTGATTACAGGTTGATTGCTACATGTTTACAACAATATATCTCACAGTGATAGTGTGACAGTGGTTCCATCATTCTACTTGTTGTTATCGGGCTAATCATTAAGTGCGGACATGAATTGATCCGCCTAGATCCACCTAGATATAGAACATAACAAGACAGAACATGGCTCTTTCCCTAGGCTCTAATCATCGAATTTACTACCAAACAAAATACAAAAGACATACCTTTAAGTGTTTCTTCCTTATGTATTTGTTGTTTCTGTTTCGTTCCGGTGCTCTTGTGATACTAATCTTGCAGTGAGACACAAACCAACCAAAGTGAAATAAGTAAAAGTATATTCAATGACAACCTATGCATATGATCAAATAATTATGCAATAAAATAAAGATAATTCTATAGGAAAGAAGCATGCCACTATATTATATTAAATAATAGGAAGAGAGATTACAACCGGATGCCTTGATGTCGTAAGGTTCCTTCCCACACACTTTTTGCTCCAAGGATTTTGAGACCATGGATCTGATAGCTACTCACAATCTACCTTAACAAAGCCAAGCTTAAAACCACTCTGACCAAGCTAACAATATCAAGCCAAAACAACCTCTAACCATTTCCATGAGAGCTCCTCTTCTTTTTATAAGATGAAGAGAATAAGGTGAGGAGGTTAGGATGATCCCACTAAATCATGAAAGCGATTAATATCCAAAACATTCAGAAGCCACCTCACCATAGAAGCTTCTCCTTCTAGAAGCATCGAGAAGATGCTCGTTTTTACCATGTACGAAGATTTCTGCACCCTAGACATAGTGCAGCTTGTGGAAACTTTGCAGCCTGGATTTAGTACAGACTGCAGAAACTTTGCAACCTAGTTTTAGTACAGCCTGTAGAAACTAGGCATTTGTGCACCCTGTGTATAGAGAAGCCTGCAAAAATCCTCATTAATAGGGTTTTTATAGAGGAAAACACAACTTCTTCTCTCAGGAAAAGTTCCTTTCCTTTCTTTCTTCAGGAATTCAGGCCACTGACCCCTCTGAAGGAAATATATAGGTTTACATCATTAACGGGCATAGGGATGAAGAAAATAATATGTAACAGAGAGCCCCCTAAAGTATGAAGTTAGAACAGAGTGATAGAAGAAATACTTTGTCGAGTGTGTGTAGGGAACAAGGAACATTCGGTCGGAAACCTGCCAACAAACAAGGAAATATAGTACAATAATATATCATCACTGAGGTAGGCATTCCCATACTCAGAATAAAAATGAATCAAAGAATAAATGCCGACATGTGAAGATCCATGTCAAGTAATACAGGTCATGGCCACCTAACATACACTGTGGATCCATGCCAATATGAATCAAATCTGAACATAACCACGAAAAATAAACTGTGGATCTATGTGTTAAAGGCTCAAATTTGAACATAGCCACAAGACATACAATGTGGATCTATGCAATAGTAAAAACTAAATATACTCCAACGCAACTTGAATCTGTTAGAAAATATTCATGGTCTTCATCTCCACCAATCTATAGTATAAATCTAACCATGCGAATACATGTGATGAAGTTGAACATGGTAGAAACCACTTGATTACCAGTCATTAGTGAATATTGTTAACAAGTGCGAGGGAAATCATCATTAATGTCAATGACTCCCAAGGTACACTAGTACAATCCAACGAATGTGTATCAATGAGCTGAGGTTGAACACTCGGTGAAATTTCCCGATCAGGGGTCAATAATGAAAACCCACTGTCAAAAGCGAGGAAACCTGCCATTAAGGAAATCCCCCGATAAGGCATGTAATTTCCAAGGTACCAATTAGTTTCTAAGTCTAATTCCTGGATAATGAGTTGAAGTCGACAGGAAAAGACTAGTCACAGGAGGGCCTTAATGTATCCCCCATCAATGACATGAAACAGGTAACAATATTTGAAGTAGATAAGAGTAACTAGTAACTCGGGACTAGCTCAGGGATGGCTGTTACAATAGAAGGCTTAAGGACTACAAAAATGGTTGACGCAATAGAAGGATTTATGGGTTGAACTTCTCTTTGAACATATTGATGACACAACAACTGTCTTATAAAACACTATCTCAACGACAGGGATCACAGACCAATTTGTAATCTTAGAAAGGGGTATGATCAAGAGACAAGAGGATTTTCCAACTTAGACACAAAGCGAGTGAAAGGGTGTTGTTCAAAAGTGACTCTTCCATAGAATATAGGTTTAGACATATTTGTTTCCCAATTTTCCTCCACCATTTCTGGCGAGTACCTCTTTACTTTTACACAAGCTTGATGAGGATAACATATGCTTGTTGATGTAAGATCATCCTTCAAATGAGTCCCTCGGAGTATGTTTAACAAACCCTAGGAAGGAATGGTTCAGTCCCATATGGGCCTTTCGATGTTTCTTTTACGATTCCAAAGAAAGAAAACTCAGGGGTTTTTCATGTTTAGAGAGTCTAAAAAACAATTAAAGAGAACTCTCTCAGTTCCTTTTTCGTAAAGTAGTTTGATGAGACCGAAGAAGAGATAAACTATCGCTCAATAGAAATTTTCTTCAAATACTTTAATGAGCGTGAAAAGAACAAGGTCCCTTGACAATCTTTTCATGTTTAGAGAGTCTGAAAAGAGCTTAAAGGTGACTCCAATGGGTTCCTTTTTCGTATAACCTTTACGAGTCCAAAAAAGTGATAAAAGTCTACTCGGTTGGATTCTCATTGATTTATGAGCATGAGAACGAACAAAGACTAAGCTCGGTAACTTATTCTCATTGATTTATGAGCATGAGAAAGAACAAATAATAAGCTCAGGATTGTTTTCATTTTTTCGCAATCTTTGAAACAAAACAAAACTATGCTTGGTATAGATTTTATTTTTTCACAATCTTAAAAATAAACAAAACTATGCTTGGACCTGGTTTCATTTTTACACAAGCTTGAACCAGAGGAAACTTTGCTTGAGGTAGGTGATTTCATTTTTACACAAGCTTGAACCAAAGTGAAAACTATGCTTGCGACTTCCCAATGCATGGTTGGTACTTAGCCCCTAGCTTAAAAAGCTAGTGGCTCAACTTCAGCATGAATTCTAGAGGCTAGAAGCATTGTCCCCCAAGCTTCGTTTCGTTCAACTGAAAAGGGAAATAAAATGAAGCTTCAAATACTAGATGAAGGACTTGAATCAAATAGAGAGGGGGAATAAATATATTTCATTTTTTAATGAGCTTGCCACAGAGAATAAAAACTATGCTCGAGAATCTAGGTGCAATACCCAGATCTCTGTTTCATTTTTTAACGAGCTTGACACAAAAACAAGAATTATGCTCATAACCTCTATTTAATTTTTTAACGAGGTTTCCACAGAGATAGAAAAAACTATCCTCGTAACTGGTTTCATTTTTTAACAAGATTGAAATCAGAAAACCATGCTCAAGGATGGTTTCATTTTTTAATGAGCTTGAAATCAGAAAACCTATGCTCAAGGCTGGTTTCATTTTTTAATGAGCTTGAAATTAGAAAACCATGGTCAACAGAATTTTCTTGATCATGGATTCCATGAGGACAATGCTCTAGAAGGACACCATGTCAAGGGACAAAACTCGGTCATGGCTTCCAAGAGATCTTCACTCGACCGAAGAAACACATTCTGGAAGGAACACATATCGAGGGCCATAATAGGGGTAAGGAGATCAGGATCCAATAGCCCTATTGAAGAGATTACCATTTCAACTACCAGATCCAAGTCATAAGGGAGTGAGCTTACAGTGAGAGGCTCATCTGCATCAGCAACTGAAGGCATGGGAGACAATGCCACATAATTGACATGTGGTGGGGGCGATACCGTTTGCATATAAGAACCATTTAGGGAGGTAATTCAGTCACGACTGATGAATGAAAGTTGATCGATAGTCACAATTCATTCATTGTGATGGAAATATATCACACGAAAAAGAGTGGACACAATATCTTTCATGGCATAGACATAATCCCTCCCAAGGAGTAAAGCGAAATCCAAGGGGTCTTGGACTACCATGACACCAATAAAGATAGTTTTCCCTCCCAAAGTTAAAGGAAACTGAGGAAGGGTCCCTAAAGGTTGAATGGTTCTTCTGTTAAAAGATAATAGATTTTGTGTAACCAGTGCAAGCTAAGGACAACCCAAAGCCTGCCAAGTAATAGAGGACAAAATAATAACAGACGCACCTTCATCTATCAACGTCTGAGGAACGTCCTGACCACAAACCTATATTGTAGTTTAGAAAATAATATGAGAGGGAAGATGAGGTCTAGTTAGCACACCCCAGTTAAACAGGACGACTTCATTACTTGGGGGAGGTTCCACAGAAGAAGGAGGAATGCCCCCCAGCAAAGAAGATTCTGTATCAATGAGAAAAACATGGGCAATATCAAGTTTACTCTCTAGCGGGAAAGTAGGATTGACTGATAACGACGTCAAATTGATCACTTGGGTTTCATTCTCCAATGGAAGAATGGGGTCGACAGGTGGAAACAGATCAACCACTTGGGTTTCACTCTCTGGCAGGAGAGTGGGATCGACGGGTGGAAAGGACTCGACTGCTTGGGTTGCACTCTCTAACATGAGAGTGGGATCGACCGAGGATGGGATCAAAGAAACCACTTGGTCAACTGGTTGAACTAAGGACATGACCATATTGACTACATGATCAATCGAACTGACCAATGAAGGGACCAAATTAATTATTCCATCAACTACAGGTGGGTTAAGAGTAAGCTTGTGATAAGAGAATGGAAGTTGGGCCTGTGAAATACTCATGTCTTCCTGTAATTTTGAGGCTTCATCCATACGAGTAAAAAGGTGAGTTTGATGATTCCCACCGCATAAACTACAAGGAAACTTGACTCTACTTTTCTTCTTCCCAATGGTATCCTGACTAGTTGACGGGAGGTCATCAACATGTTTTTCAGAGGTTGACGACATGGGTTGGTGAGGGTGTATAGACCATACTTCTATAACCTTGGATAGACTAGGGCAATCCTTAAGAAGATGTCTACCCTTACAAATCCTGCAAGGGTACCTAGGTTTACGGGTTGTTTGTGTGATCTTGACATCATCAACACTCCTAGCATGATTAACAATAATTGGTTTCTTTCCAACATGTCCAATCGTGGTTGGAAGTTTGGACCCTTGTTTGTTTTTCTTCTTCTTATTCTTCCTTTTCTTCTTCTTCTTATCCACCGAGTTACTGGCTTCAGATATTTCATTCGATGAAGAAGATGAAATGGAAGAAGACCTTGCAAGTGGAGAAGGTGAAGAATATCTTACTAGTGAAGAAGGAAAAGGATCAACATGAGGTTGATGTTCTTGGGGGGAAGTGCTTACAACATAAGTACTAGTTGCATTCGAGATTACCTGAGTGGAAAAAAACCACACTAAAAATCCAATTGTGAGACCTGGAAGGCTCAAAGTAGAGATGTGAGGAGGACCAATGTTTCTGTAAGAAGGAAAAACAAAAGATTCCCCTGGCACAAGGGTTCCTTCATTGGTCATTCCAGGAATTGACGCCATTAAATAAATATCCACCTAGAGTTTGCTAGGGAAAAAAACCAGCACACACTAAAAATCTAGTAAGCAAGCAAGCAAACAAAAACTTCTCAAAATGATGACACTAGTTGGTAATGAAATCCAATGTTGCGGGAACAATGTAATAAAGGGATGAGATAGAGTAGATGGAAAAGTTACGTTGACAACCTGATTAACGGACTTACACTCTAGTGCAAGCTCCCACACATAATCATGGGTATACCCTCCAAGGAGCACGAGTGAGTTTGGCCAACGTCGATTCCAGGTACCATGAAGACTTTCCCCTCCATAGTCACCTTGTGTAAATAACCTATGAATATAGGCCATTAAAGTCACCAATTATTACAATGATGCCTAGGGAAAAAGTCGATAGTCTGATCCATGCGCAAAGGAAGGGTATCTAGCCTGAAATCATCTTGAAAGGCTTCCACTCATAATTGTGGGTATACCTTCAAGCGACCCCCATAATATGCGCAATCTCTACACCAAGACCAACAAAGAAGGGTGAGTAACTCTACCGGTCTCAATGTGACCTCGTGATTGACCCTTGTGTTAGAAGGGATTCCCAAGTCAAAATGTAATAAGTGGATTTCACCATTCCCTAATGTAATATTCTATGTTTGTTTGTAGCTTTGGAAAGTTATCTTTCACACCTATTCCAAATCCCTACAACTAATCTAATGTAGGTTTGCTACCAGAAAATATAAAAATGTCTAATCAATTTTTATAAGCGCTTTATTTTTAAGGCTATTGTTACTCAAGAGGAAAATGACGTGGACAATATGGTGTTTTGACCGACTCAAAAGTTATGCAAAGAGATGAAGATGCAATTTTTTCATTTCAATGAAAGATATGCTATGAGAAGGAGAATTTTTTTATCATTCCCAGATGCACAATGTCCCAAAATTGATTAAACTCATCAATATCAAGATTCTCAAGAAATGAGTAAAAGAGACTGTACACCAATACACGATTCTTGGACCCCCCAATCTAATTTGAGACTAAAAAATGCCAAAAATCATGCAATTTCTCTACTTCAAATGCAAGTATCCCTCCAATCTAATGTAAAGCAAGAAATTAGATCTTTTTTGTTTTAAAGAGACATTGAAAGCAATAGATAACTTATTCAAAACAAAAGAAACCCAAACAAAGTTTCTCTTTTAACATGAACTATTCAATAAAAGAAAAATAAAGTCTTTCATTAAACAATTCTAGAGAAAAACAAATGCTTTGTAATAGAAAGGCACTCAAAGAAAGAGACCAAATATTTCAAAAGAAAACAAAGCAAAGATGGCTAAAATCAACTCAAAAATTGTCAAGTAGACTGTAAACAGTCAAATACAGACTCCAAAAGTTCATCCCAGGTGATCAAAACAAAATCGAGCATCAAAAGACAACAAGACCCAATCCATAACAAATTACAGACACCATCACAGACCAACAGTAGGTTATAGTGCAGAAATCAACAATTTCTGCAGGCTAGAAATGGGTAGAGTGTGGAAAGTACGCACTGGGATAAACAGTAAGGGTGCGATGATCAAAGGTTTTTGCAGGATGTATATAGAATACAATGTGGAAATGTCTATAAATCAGAGAAAATTGGAAGAAGGACATAGAGGCTAAATGAAATTTTAGTTCCAAAGAGTCTAGATGAATCCCCCACAGACTCTGAGAAAAAAACCCAGACAATCAAAGCAAGAAAGAAAGACAAAATAGAAAAACAATTCGTTCCCCAGTGGAGTCACCAATTCTTTTATCGGGCTAATCATTAAGTGCAGACACAAATCAATCCCCCTAGATCCACCTAGATCTAGAAAAAAACAAGACAGAACATGACGCTTTCCCTAGGCTCTAATCATCGAATTTACTACCGAACAAAAGATGAGAGACATACCTTTAAGTGTCTCTTCCTTATGTCTTTGTTGTTTCTGCTTCACTCTGGTGCTCTTGTGATACTGATCCTGCAGTGAGACACAAACCAACCAAATTGAAAGAAGTAAAAGTATATTCAATGACAACCTATGGATATGATCAAGGAATTATGCAATAAAATAAAGATAATTCTATGGGAAAGAAGCATGCCACTGTATTATATTAAATAATAGGAAGAGATATTACAATCGAATGCATTGATGTCATAAGGTTCCTTCCCACACACTTCTTGCTCCAACGATTCTGAGACCATGGATCTGATAACTACTCACAATCTACCTTAACAAAGCCAAGCTTAAAACCACTCTGACCAATCTAATAATCTCAAGGCAAAACAACCTCTAACCATTTCCATGATATCTCCTCCCCTTTTTATAAGATGAAGAGGATAAGGTGAGGAGGTTAGGATGATCCCACTAAATCATGAAAGCGAGTAAGATCCAAACAATTCAGAAGCCACCTCATCATAGAAGATTCTCCTTCTAGAAGCATCGAGAAGATGCTCATTTTTCCCACGTACAAAGATTTCCACACCCTAGACATAGTGCAGCCTGCAGAAACTTCACAGCCTGGATTTAGTACAACTTGCGAAAACCAAGAATTTCCACACCCTATGTATAGAGCATCCTATGAAAATCCTCTTTAATAGGGTTTTTATAGAGGAAAAAACAACTTCTTCTCTCAGGAAAAGTTCTTTTCCCTTATTTCTTCAGGAATTCAGACCACTAACCCCTCTGAAAGCAACATATAGGTTTACATCATTAACGGTCATAGGGATGATGAAAATAATGTGTAACACTTGTATTTCAGGGCAGTTGGACGGGGCAAGGACATGTGGTTGTAGCCACCTTCTGGTTGTAGCCGAAGAACATAGGGGGTCGTAGCCTCCTTCTGGTTGTAGCCAAATAATTGGGGATTTGGAGCTTCCCTCAGGTTGTAGCCTGAGAAATTATGGGTTTGGAGCCTCCTTCTAGTTGTATCTAGAAAACAAATGAAGTTGGTGCTTCCAATGAATGTAATTATTAAAGACATATAAGAAAAATCATTCTGTGGTTTTCTCTCGCTTTGGGTTTCCACGGAAAAACAATGGTGTACTGTGTATGCGTATGATTACTCATTTGTTCATTGTTTATTTACTCTGAAACTATTGGATGATAATGATACATTGATATAACACTTTCATATTGTGGTTAAAAAGATTGAATTTCTCTATTACTGATTCACCCCCCCCTCTCAGTAATCCAACAGAGGCGTGTGTTTTATCGGTTGTCTAGTTGTGCTTATTTTTGTTAAGAAATAAAGGGAGTCACAAGGGGTCCCACCTACTTAGTTATTATTTAATAAAAAGACCCTTAATTATTATTATTATTATTATTACTTCCCTTAACTAAAATTAGTTAAGTTTTAGTTAACTTAACTAAATGAGGTATTTGAAGTACTTCAACTGATTTGGAATGCATAAAATCAAAATGAAAATGAAGAACAAGGGGAAAATAGAAGGAGAAAGCATAAAAAGGTTTTCTCTTGAGTTTTATTGAGATAGTTCAGTTTTCATTCATTTTGCAATTCATTAAAGTCCTAATTCTCTTTTTGACAGTAGGGTCCTATTGTAGACAACAAGGTTCAAAGTTGAACCATATCATTCAGATGCTTGTTTCAGAGGTGTTGATCTATCTTTGATAGTCTGTGTATACTTGTCTGTTTATGAATTGAGTTTCATGACTGATAAAGGATATTGTGCATAGTCAATTGGGCAACAGTCTGTGGCAAGCTGATCCAAATTTTAAAGTTCAGTTTTTACTTTTTGTCAGAGTCCTTTTGTATGGTTTTCATCGGGGATATCTAAGTTTGACCTTGGTCCATGTGTTGGGTATGTGTTATATTCTTTGCATGAGTAATAGTGTTATTAAAAAAAAATTCTACCTCGGGAAACGTGATACCTACCTTGAGAAACATGTCATGTATTTAGGTGGTTTTTTCGGCACATGGTTTTTTTCGATGGTTTTCTATTTCCGGTTAAGGAATTAGGGTTTTGGACTAATCCAAGTCATTGGGTTAGGGTTTTGGATGCCACTGGATCCTATATGTATATTGTATTGTAAACAATATAACACAATGAATGCATATAATATATGCTGGTTTTCCCGGTTTGGGTTTCCAGGGGAAAAATCTCTGTGCAATGTTTGTATTTGCCATTGTATCTTTTGTGTTATTTTTTGAATATCTGTTTACAGTAGACATTGTACAAGGTTAGAGTTTACACCATGCCCCCACATAGATTTTTGTAAATAGAAATATACTTTTGATTTCTTGGAACAAAATAAAGCGACTGCTATTCTGTCTCATTTGTGTTAATCTATGACTTGGTTATTTTTTTCTTTTGATCTCCACATTTACTTTTTGTAATCTGTATATGTTCATAAAATTATATAAAAATGTTATATTTTGCAACAATCTTTTTATTTAAAAAATCAACCTAAGCCCTTGTAATTAATACTTGTGGATTGGGAAATACATTTTGAGGCTATAAACATAGGGAAATATTCCCGACTATCTTTCCTTAGCCAAGAAAGATCCAAAAATTCTTGAGTAAGATAAATTCATATATTTTCTTCAACATAGTACTCCGACCAATATCTCAAGGCACCAACTAAGGAGTATAGATTGTGCCCTTAGTTGTACTACCCGACTACCCAGGTACTAGGGAGTATCTTCCTGAGTGGTGTTCTTGGTGGAACTATATCATTTAGGCAACTGATTGGTTTATCTATGGAGGGCTTCAGGATATCTAGGTCGATCCGTATACAAGTGTTGATTGATGCACTACCAATCAAAGGGGTACCAACATGGGTTACAAGGGTGGCCAATAGATGTGCTCTTAAGTACCTCTTGTATTTCCTGCATGTATGACTCCCCAACCATGGGTTTATGCGTGTAATGAGAAATCTCTATAGCTTTAAGACGTCAGAATATGTCTATACCCTCAAAAACTTTAACCCACAATTTTATGCCGAGGAAGGTGCTCTGATACCCCTTGTTGTATTCTAGATATAAAATAGTATGCATAAAAAAAACATTTTAGCTAGAAATGGCAGACAAACAATTATATAACCATAATACTACCAGAATAATACCAGAATAATACCATAATAACACCAGAAATAACACTTTGATTATTGATAGCGATGTTCACTTGCCTCTTTGAGGGGGAAACCTACAACATAGTAGATATCTATTACAATAATATCCAAGAAAATATTTCTCATACCCTCTACTCCTATTTATACTAAATCTATCTATCCAAAAGAATAATCTAGAGGAAGATCCTTCTAGAAGTGGAAGATTCTATTAGGTCTTCTTACATTTGACTTATTCTTCCTTATTGCTAGGCCTTATTAATATTGGCCTTTATTAAATGGAATTATATTATTCTACCTACGTGATGGGTTAGTGAGGTTAGGTCCCTAACACAATTTGGCTCAAAATTGATAGTAGGGCATGCATTTTACTCTCGGACAGTTTGCCTTCACATTTACTTGAAATCCCAAATCTAGGTGCATGAAAGAAAGCTATCATTTTCTTCAATTGGAATTTATATGACATAGGTAAATTCAAAATATATCTATCTCCATATTAAAACTTATATACAAAATTTGGAGCTACATGGAAGCTTGGGAATGCATTTTAATTTGGTCACTTACTAGAATTGCGACCTTCTGAATTATAAGGAAAAATTTGTCTCTTTTGCACAACACCTCTTTTTAAACTAGCAATTTCCAAATTAACAACATGCATAGGTCTAATATGATAAACCACAACCCCAACAAGTTTTATAACTCAAATATAAGGGAGAATAAAACCTTGGCTTACGTTTTACAAACAAGTTATGCATTTTTAGGGCTTTATTAGGCATATCTTGGCTATTATTGCACACCATAGTCTTTTATGACTGCAAATGCAGAAAAATGTATACATACTTATGTAAAATGAATTAAAAAATCATTTAAAATTTGAACCACTTGAGTTGAATGAGCTTTGAGATCTGGGCATGCATTTTAGTGTAGCCTGGTGTGAATTTTGCACCAAGGAAACATTTACACCAACACAAATTTTTCTCTCTTTGTCCTACAAGACATTTTTTCTTTTTTTTGCACAATAAAGGGTTTTAAGTTTCAAACTTCACTATAAAAAAATGTATAGATAGATGTACAACTTTTCTACAACCCTGTACCTTGTAATATTTCCTATAATATTGACCTCTTCATTATATAAAACCATTTTTGGTATTTTTGCATA
>ML818375.1:288287-317782 GCA_009831015.1 Picea engelmannii | reverse complement strand
TGATGGGAAGTTTTTCTCCATTGCCACCATTGCCAACGTTCTTGATCTAGATGGAGAACACCATACCAGAGTTTGGCCAAGTCATCTGTAATGTCGTATAAAGAGAAATAATGTTCCATTTGGGTGACCCAACCAATGGGGTCTGATCACTCAAATTTGGTCACATCCACCCGCGGAATGCGTAGGTCACGTTGAAAGTGATGGGGCTAAAAGGTATGGGAATGGGAGGAATGTTCACCTTCAGTATTTGGAGGTGCATCAGAGAAAGGGTCATCTGTAGGGATCTTCAGTTTGGTGCAGAGTGATGCAAAGACAGATTCAAGCTGGGTGGTCAGTTCTTGTTTGACTTCCTCCATTGAGGACAGCATGGATGTATTTATGGTGGTATTGATGGATGAATCGATGGAGGCCACAGTAGCACTGAGGTGTTTCACTTATTTTTGGGTCTCGAGGAAACCAGATTGCAAGGGGTTGAAGTGAGCTTCCAGGTCTTGGCTACGGGTATGGGCAATGAGGATGGGTGAACTGAAAAGGGGCAGGCGGGATCAAAAAAATTTCCGAAAAATGATATGGATGAATGTGATAAGGGAGAAGAGATAAATCCAATGGACTAGGTCTCAAATAATAGTGAAAAAAATTTCAGACCTTTTTTTTTTACACCTGCAGAGTTATACTCCGGTCTAAAGAATACTGCAGTGATGAAATCCCCAAATGATTAACCAGAAAGAAATGCATATTTAATTGGCAACTCGAACATAGTTCCACGGAAATAGATCTTGTCTATTTTAATTTGTTTATGTTTTTGTCCCCCAAAGGTTAGGTATTCAAGGGTTCTACAGACAAGGGTTTGCTTTGTGCTATAGCTCTCTGATATACGTGTGGGGTCCAACAGTAGTACTCGACCCAATATCTCAGGGAACTAACTAAGGAGGATAGACTGTACCCTTAGTCGTACTACCCGACTACCCAGGTACTAGAGAGTATCTTCCCGAGTGTTGTTCTCAGTGGCACTATAGCAGTCAGGCGACCAATCGGTTTATCTAAAGAGGGCTTCAGGAAATATAGGCCGATTCATACATAGGTGTTGTCTGATGTGCTACCACTCGAAGGGGTACCAACAAGGGTTACAAGGGTGGCCAACAGATGTGCGCTTAAGAACCACTTGTATTTCCTACGTCTATGAATCCCTCAACCACAGGTGTATGCACGTAACGACAGATCTCTATGGATTAAAGATGCTGGAATATATCTCTACCCTAAAAAAGAAATTCCCATAATTTCTGCTAAGGAAAGTGCTCTGATACCACTTGTAATATACCAGATATAAAAAGTATGCAAAACATAAATAAAATGCTAGAAATAGAAAAATAACAGTAATATAACCAGCATAATCTCCACAATAACACATAAATGATATATGAACAACAACAGAAATAGCACTTTGATTCAAAAATCAATGTTCACAGGCCTCTTCGAGGGGGCAACCTCCAGTCGAGCAACACTCTATTACAATAATCTCCAAGATAGGTTTTGCATACCCTCGACCCTTATTTATACTAAATATGTCTATCAAGAGAAGCATCTAGAGGAAGATCCTTATAGAAGCGGAAGCTTCTATTAGGTCTTCTTACATCCGCCTTATTCTATTTTATTGAAAGGCCTTATTAATATTGACCTTTATTACATCCGAATATATTGATCTACCTATGTGCAGGTTAGGACCATAACAGGTGAACCGACAGGATGAAGCCACGTGAATTCTTCTTGAATTGATTTCAATTGATCTGTGGTTTCATGTTTCCAAATGCAAGACTCCAAATGAAATTTGGACCACCCTGGAAAGTCTATTTGGAAAGCATGATCAGATGAGAGGCCATATGCTTGAGGTAGAGTTGAATACTTTGGATCCTAAAAGTTTTGATAATATACATGATTTGTTTACTAGGTTTAAATATTTGATATTGATCTTGGCATCTTGTGGTATTGATAAGTCTAAACAAGTGGACCAAATTATTCTAACAATATTGGCCAAGCTAGGACCAGAATATGTTGTCTATGTTTTCACTTTCCATTCGGGCAGGTATATCATGGGAACAAATTGGAAGATGCCTACCATGGATCAATTCATTGATTCTCTCACACATGAGCAGGAAAAATGCATAAAGATGGGCCTAATCAGGGATCCCAAAGCACATGCACTCACCATGCATGAAGGCAAGGGACCATCCACACAAAATAGAAAGGAGAAACAAAACGAGAAAGAGGGATATTCCAAACCCTTCAACAATTCTTCAGGTTCCAAAGACTCTTCAGATTCCAAGAAGAAGAATAGAGGAAAGTCGTGCAATAAACTAAATCATGAAGAATCCAAATACATGAAGAAACAAGATTGATCTTATGTCATAGGAACTTCAACAAAACAACCTTGGAAACTTCATTCCAGATGGAGTCAATAAGCAGAAGGAAGAAGATCTCACTCCTAAGAAAGGTAATCATCATGCTCTTGTTGCAACTAATTCCTCATTTGATTCATGGATTATATATTATGGCACATCACATCATATGGCAATGAAAGAGGAATTTTTCTCTACTTTGAGTCAATGCTCAAGAACCCTTATTCTCATGGGGGATGATACTCCAGTAGCAGGAGAGGGAAGAGTGGAACTCCAAAATGGTAGTTTTGAGAATTTTTTACATGTTCCAAAGCTTTGTATGAATCTGCTCTCAATTTATCAAATCACTTGAAAAGGTAAAAAGGTTGAATTTACATCAGATTCAGTTTCTGTAATTGACATGCATGAAAATTCCATCATTGTAATTGGTGAAGTGGATCACAATTCAAGGTTGTATAAATTCACTAATTTTTTTGACGATGACTCATATTTTCTACTTACACATAAGGAGAGTAATTTCCATGCACCTCCACTACAACATGCATATATTCTTGTTCTTCCATCAGTTTCAGACATCAGAGAAGATTCCATACACTCAGATTTTGTACATGGAAATAAGCAGGTAGTACATCTAGATAAGAAATCAGCGTTGAAGGTTCAACAAATGCCTAAGAAGGAATAGTTCACACTTCAGGCAGTAGGTATCCTTGCAAGGAATCCATTATATTTGAGTAGGACTCGATCTCAACATGAGGATCCTTCTGATGTACTTTCAGCTTCTGAACCTACGATGCCCATGCATTTCTATATGGTTCAATCTATTGATCCACGGACCTAAAATATGGCTATGGGAAATACATTATGGAAAACACCCATGCACAAGGAGTATGACTCACTCCTAAAGAATCAAACTTGGGATCTAGTTCCACTTCCACTAGAAAGGAATATTTTCAAGTGCAGATGGGTCCACAGGATCAAGAGATACAAGGCTAGATAGGTTTCCAATGGACTTCATCATATCCATAAATATTTTTATATCTTCACAAAAACTTCAGTGAGCATACGTTTCAGAATTTGTGGGATCGTCTTGGAGTGAATAACACGGTTCCCTAGAAGTTGTATTTTCTTCTTTAGATGCATTGTCTTTTGAGGGGGGGAGGGTTTTTCCCACGTGGCTTTCCCTCTTTCCTCATTTTTTCAATGTTCATTAGTTGCATTGTACATGAGTACCTAATATGGCCTAGTAGATGAGAATCATTTTTTGTTTACTCCATAGTGACGTCCAAGGGGGGTGTTGGAGAAATTTCTATTTTCGACACACTAGTTCAATGGGAGTTAATTGACTAGTTATATTTTAGGACTTTCTATTTAGACCTTCACTATTATGCATGCATGCGTTCCTAAGGAAAGCTAACTAGTTGATTTATTTTATTAATTATGGAATGTTATGTCCTATATATGATTGTATTCCACTCATTCATTGAATCATATTGATCATCATCTATGTATCAATCATCAACTCATTGGAGTAGTGTGAATATATTTTCTCATTCTTCCATATTGAACCTCTCTTCCTTTCTTGATAAACTTTGTTTGTACTTGTTTTAGTTACATATCATGTGCAGGTTTCGATGAAAGAAGTAGGATATGGCATGAAAGGTTCGGGCATTTAAATTTCAGATATATGCAATAACTTATCAAGCAGGGAATGGTTGAAGGTCTACCTGACATCCACTTATCCAAAGGAATTTGTGAGGGATGTGTTCTTGGAAAACAACCTCAAGAGAAATTTGACAAGGGAAAGACTAAGAAGGTCTCCTTTCCTTTAGATCTGATCCATAGTGATCTAATGGGCCCTTTTTTGCGTCCATCAATCAGTAAATCAAGATACTTGCTCATTATTGTTGATGATTTCTCACGCTTCACATGGACTTTCTTTCTGAGGAAAAAATCAGAGGTCTTTCAACACCTCAAATATTTCAAAGCCCTTGTTCAAACATGGTTAGGAAAGAAGATCAAATCCATCTGAACAGACAATGGGGGAATTATGTCAACCATGAGATACACAATATTTTTCTTAAGGCCAAGATTCAATTACAGCACATGGTTCCCTATACTCTGCAGCAAACGGAGTTGTTGAGCGGAAAAATAGATCTTTGAAAGATATGGCATCTTGCATGCTACATGCAAAGTCACTTCCACGGAGATTATGGGTTGAAGAACTTAATTGTGAAACCTACATCCAAAACAAATCTCCCCATATATTTTTCAAGGATGAAACCCCCTACGAGGCTTGGAGCAGCCTCAAACAAGAAGTGACCCACTTTTCTATATTCAGTTCTCGTGCATGGGCCAAGATTCTCTCTGAGAAGAGGAAGGAACTTGATCCACATAACACATAGTGTATCTTTGTTGGATACCCTGGTGGTTTGAAGGGATATAGACTCATTTATATTTCCTCAGACCAACTCATCATTGAATGGGTGTCCAATTTGAGGAAAGTATCCATGTAGGAATAATGTATAAAATATGAATAGATAAGATAAGATGATTACAATTGAGAATGAGAGCTCATTTATATACCCACGTAGGGGTGCCCTTAACCAATAGTCATGTCCTTTGAGACATGACCTTTCATTATTAATAATTATTATTTATTAATTAATTATTATGTTATGAATATCTATTTTATATGTATATTTATGTTCATAACACAAAGCAGGGCATCTCCTGCACAAAGTCAAGTGGCTCACCCGGGGCCAATTTAAACAGAAATTTGCTCATTTGATGGGGGAACTCAATGCAATGGATACAATTTTTTCCTAAGGAGGGAGTATTGATCCAGGTGGATATCAGTGGCCACCCACCTTTCCAACTCGCTCAAAACAGTTTTCTGGCAATTTTGGCAATTTACTATTTTTAGCAGTTTTTAACTTCCGGGCCATTTTGAGGGCCTAAATGAAGGTTTTTCTGGATCGAGATTCTAAATGATAGCCAAAGTATTTTATTTATGCCCCAAAATGAATCTCCTCGACGATGTATTTCCAAGGGGCTATCGTGCACCTAAAACAGAGATCGTATGCAAAAGTTACGACCCCGAGAAGTTGATGTACTAACTTACCCAAACGGGGCCCACATGACTTTTGGAGCCTCATATCCTAGGGTTAGGTTTTTGGATGTATAGGGTTTTTGAAATTCATGTTTAATGTAAAAATTCCTTCAGAGCCTCATTGTAATCATCTTCTTATGAATGAGCACAGCCGTCACATCTCTTCTCAGAGATAAGTCGTTGCCATTCTAGCAAACTTGTTTTCCGCTGGATTTTACAATTTCAGTTTATTTCCTTATTGAATAGAAAACTAGTTTTAATGTATCTCTGTTATTCTGTGTTAAGCATATTTTAATAATCTATATTCATTTTGTTTTCTCATAAAATCCAGATCATGAATGCAGAAATAACAGTAAGCCTACACACACAACAAGTTGATATATCCAGGCATTACTCATCAAGTTATAACACATGTACAATTACAAAATATACAATTAACATAGATTTGGAACTTATAATTTCAATAGATGACCACCAAACTACTTGCATACCTTCCAAGAACCTCCCGGCCTTATACCATGTTGCTCATCACGCTCAGTAGTGTCTCACCCCTGAGCTGGGACTAAACTCCACCGGGCAAGGGATTCCTAGGCTTGACAAGGGAAACAGGAAATTTGCATAGGTCAACAGGAAGGATTATTTCCCAGGGTCATCTCACACTAACAGCCTACAGCCTCTCATTCCCCAAATGTATGTCCCACCCTAGGAAGTGTTCACCTTCTCTGTTCAACAATCCTTCGGTTGCCCCACTTCCCTTATAGGGATTCAACAACGGATTGAACAAGAATTCTCTGAGAACTATAGTTGTAGTTGGTCTCCCTCTAGAAAAATCACTTCCCCAACAACCTCTCTCACCTGGAGAGAGTTTCTTGCATGCATGACAACATGCTTCTTCAATCCACGGGCCTGACAACCCGCCTCTTCAAACCACAGGCCTGGAAACTTGTTTCTTCAGTCCATCTTATAAGTCAAGTCCAGTAAGGGTGATGGAAGCATCAAGGCTCAGTATATCTTAGGTGATGGCAACAACAAAAAACCGTTAAGGCACAACACAACTCAGGCAAGGTACAGGTGTGAGCATGAATCCCTGGATGAATCGGGAAGGGTGACAGACTTCCAGAGAATCGTAAGGGTCATGAGGAAAATCGAGACTCATCCTAACACAAGGATGGGGAGAAACTCCAGAATGGGAAGAGAACCCCCAATGAGCAGTCTTTCCCAGCTATAAACTGCATGCACCCAGGTTGACACATGTCTTCATGAAGCTACATGAGTTCCACTTTGCACTTGTTCCCTTTCCCATGAACTTAGGACAACACTTATCATGTCCACCTTAGCCTTTAGGAAACAATAATAAAATATTATTCCCTTAGAGGTGACCCCTCTATCTTATCCCCTAGGCCTAGACACTTAGCCCCCTCCCTTACCCTACCTAATGGAGCTTAGTCCCCCATACTCTTTCTTTGTGGTCGGTCTACACGCAGCAGTGTAATTTTATTAATGATATGTGCATTTACATAGACAAAAATCAAGCTCATGGCCTTAAGCGTCTAGGCTCTATGGCCTAATAAACATAGAATTCTTCAGCTTATAAACACTTATCTCACCAACCTATAAACACAATTACAATTCAGCAAGGGCTCTACCTTGGGGTGTTACAATCCCGTCCCTTTTTTTTTGCACTATCCTCAGTGCAACTTACTTACACAACGACAACAATATTTCCAAAATATTCAAAACAATCAAGTACTCTACCTACATGGCATCTTCATGCTCCCATGTTGCATCCTCATAACCGTAAAAGTCCACTGAACTTTTACAAGCCCTATGGCTCAATTCTGGAGCTGCTTTCTTTTTCAATCTAGTATATGCAACGAATGCACCTAAAAAGCACTTTCCTACTCCACCCAAATCAAATTCCAATCAATAACATGATTGGCATCAGGTACATATTTCTTAAGTAATGACACATTAAATGCATTATGTATAGACATGCATGCAAGTAATGCAAGACTATATGCTATTGGGCCAATCCTCTCTAGGATTTCAAACGGCCCACAATATTGAGCTGCCAACTTTGAACAATTTCCCAACTTCAGGGAGCTTCTGTTGGCCTTCACTCTCAGGAATATATAATGCCCTACTTCAAATTACCTGTGAGTTATGTTCTTATCAGCATAACTTTTCTTCCTATCATGGGCAGCCTTCAAATTATGCTTAATCTTTATCATGTGTTCTTCCATTTTCTTGAGCAACTCTTTCCCAAACACTTCCCTACCAGCTAGGTTGTCCCAGCTTACTGGGGTGTTGTACTTCTTGTCATAAAGTGCTTCAAATGGGCTCATCTTTAGTGATTCTTGATACCCATTGTTGTAATCAAATTCTACCAAGTGTAGATAATATTCCCATTTAGATGGATTGTCCATCACATACATTCTTAGCATATCTTCTATCACTTGTTTCACCCTCTCTGTCTACCCATCAGACTCAAGATGATAAACAATGTTGAAGTTTAAATTCATTCTGAACCCTTTGAACAACCCCTTTTATAACTTTGATGTAAACTTTGATGCGAAAATTCTTGGGTATGCCATGCAAGCATGCTACTTCCTTCATATAAATATCAACAACATTAGTTTCTTTATGAGTAGTCTTTATAGGAATGAAATGGGAAGCTTTAGTAAGCTTGTTCACCACCACCGTGATTGCATCATGCTGCTTGTTCATTCTAGGAAATCCCATGATGAAATCCATTATCACCACTTCCCATTTCCACACAAGAATGGGTAATGGTTGTAGTAACTCAGTGGGGTGTCTATGCTCAACCTTGACCCTTTGACATTCCAAGAATTTAGCAATAAAATCAGTAATCTCCCTCTTCATTCCTGGCCAAAAGTATTGGCTTTTGAATACTGAAATTGTTTTATGATATCTTGGGTGTCCTGCATAAGTCGCATTATGCATCTCTTTTAAAATCGCACTCCTCAATTCAAAAGAGTTGGGTACATAAACTTTTTTTCTGTACATGATGATTCCATCAATTCCCAATTCATAATCCTCAACCTTCTGCTGCATTTTACCTTGCTGCAATTTTGTTACCAATTCCATGTACTACAACTATGATTTTGCAACCTCTACAAATCCCTCTTTCAAATATGACTAGTACATGCTAATGGTTGTAGCATATAAATCATGCACTCTTCTGCTGAGTGCATCAACCACTTTGTTCTATTTCCCCTTGATATGCTTTATTTCAAAGTAATATTCACCGACAAACTCTAACCATCTGCTTTGCCTGGCATTTAGAGTTGGCTGATCAAACAAATACTTCATACCATTATGGTTTGTCCTCATCTCAAACCTCTTCTCGGAAAACACCATTCATTAAGCACATGAAAACAACTGGTGCATTTGACAACCCAAATGGCACCACTGTGAACTCATAATGACCATACCTTGTCCTGAAGGTGGTATTGCTAATATCTTCCTCTTTAATCCTTACCTGATGATATCTTGACCTGAGATATATCTTGGAAAATATATGTTCATCCTTCAATTGATCAAAGAGATCATCAATCCTTGGCAGATGATACTTGTTCTTTATAGTTACTTTATTCAACTGTGTGAATTCGATGCACAATCTCAACGTCCCATCTTTCTTCTTCACAAACAATACTAGGGCACCCCAAGGTGACACACTTGGGCGTATATGCCCCTTCTTCAGAATTTCTTCAAACTGCATTTGCAACTCCTTCAGTTTGGGTGTACTCATTCTATGAACCGCTCTCACTTTGTCACTTTGTGAACAACTCTCACAAAGTGAACATTGTAAACAACTCTCACTTTGTAACTTATGTGAGGACAATCTCTAAACATATGATCACCTTTACAACCCCAACATTGAATAGGTGGTTGCCTTGGCCTTTGACCACCTATCTCAATCGTTATGGGTTCTCTAGAAGTTGGTTGTCCCTGGGGATTATTTTTGAAGAATGGTGTCTTAATTCCCTTCTTCTTCTGATCCATCTTGAATTTCTTCTTGTCTTCCCAAGTTTTTTGGAAAGTTGGCCTTAATTTTTGATCATATAGGCTCTTCGCTCGCCTTTTGGGATCATCATATTGTATTTTGTCACTAATGGATGGTGGAAAACCACTCAAATACCTTTGAATCTTGATTGTCTCATCCTTGATTAAAGAGACATACTTCAACAATTCTAAAAACCTTCTTTCATACTCATCAATGGACATACTTCCCAGCTTGAGTTCAAAGACCTCTTTCATTTTTTTATCATAGTACCTCTTATTCAAGTATTTATTTTCAAAATACTTCTTGAATTCCCTCCAAGTAATATATTTATCTTTAATGTGTTGCACCTGCACAAGATGATCCCACCACATGGATGCCTTACCTTCGAGTTGATAGATGGAAATTCTTCCTTCTACACAAGAAGTATAATTATGCAATTGAAAACACTTTCTCATGCCCAACAACCATGTCTCTGCATCTTCATCCTTCTGCTCCCCATCAAACATAGGAGGTTTGATTTTTTTCATTTCCCCTTGTAGCTCGTCTTCCCCAGACCTCTTATTCATCCTAATAGGGGATAGACTTGAGTTGTTGTGTGCTCTCTTATTGGAATGCATCGGGGAGTGTTGATGATGTCTGTAATCACTTTTTGTTCTTATGTGACTTCCTAATTTGCTTGAGCCACTCTCCTTATCCAATTTATTTTCTATTCTTTCCAGGATTTTCATCAACTTTATGTTGAATTCTCCCTGTTGCTCTCTGGCTTTCATGAGATTTTTGTTATCTGCTCAGTGATTCTGGACATCTTTCTATAACTTTTCAATGATTTTCATCATGTTTCCTTCTTTATCTATCTCTTCTCCATGCCCATTGGAGTTCGATCCTTCAACTCCTAAATAGACATACATTCCTCTAACTTCATTTTCCAAAATGTAAGCAACCTATGCCTTCCCCATTTCTTTGCACTATGTGACAAATCAGTTCAGTTTTGACAATAGTTACTCTGCAAAATGTGCAGTCAATCGAAAATTTGTTAGGCTAATAGACGTTAATAATTTTCCAGAATATACCAATCTGATTCAACAAAAACAATATCAGATTCCATTTTTTGTGGGTCTTGGTCAGTCAAGAACCCCTCAGGATTCTATCTCTAAGCCCCGCTCTATTTTGCATCAAATTTCGGGTTCTAGCCCCTTTTCTTCAGCCCTTGGTTCCCATGGGACCATGGTTGTGACCCAACACTTATGATTTGGGTGTTTATCCGAAGCCTTGAAACTTCAAGCTCCAGGCTTTGGAGGTTTCCCTGTTTCCGCATGTCGCGACATCACAGAACAACAAACTATAGAACGCGTGAAAAATGATGGATCTACAGTCCACATTCCTTCATGCACTATTTATTCCAGAGTGTCAAGTCTCCATACTTCACAATTTGGCACCACGCGACTACTGGGGCCCACGGTTTCCATGCTCGAACTAATAATTGTCGAAAACATCGCATCAACTTTAGTACTTTTCAAATTGCGGGGACATGGGTTGGCGGTTTTGGAGTAACCCATTGATTGTTCTGCAATTGTCCCCACACTAAAACGTACCCCTTATGGGAAATCATGGTTTGGATTGTGGGACCACCTTGTAAAATTATCTTTCACGCAACTTCAATCTCCGCAATGTCTCCTGGCCCTCGATCTTGATAGATTGTGAGCAAAGTTAATTCAGGATCGATCCAGCTAACTTATTTATCACGCTTAACTAATGTGACACCACCAGGAGTTTCACTTGGTAGGACACATGAAGTCGACATGTGGTCCAATCAGGAAGGTGACCTATGCCACGTTCTAAATTCATTTCCATCTTACCAGGGTTCTTAACTCACTAACACGTGGCACACATCCCATGTGTCCATGTCATCCCTAGTGAAGTTAGCACACCACGCCACTCCGGGACTTAGAGCTTCGCGAGATTTCACCTTAGCATACCTCATTTCTCTCGAACGTCAAACTATCGAACAAGTCGATCTTCTGACATGTGTCTCTTACAACAAATGGTCCATTTCTCCCGAATGTCATATTCTCAAACAAGCTAACTTGTCGACACGTGTTCCTTGCTTGGATCGATGGACACGAAGTTCACTCTCTCTTCTCTACAGGTGATCGATAGCTATGACCTCAACTTAACATTTGGGTGCTTATCTCACTTTGAAAGATCTCCAGTCATTCTTTAAAGAACCATGAAGATCAACGTCCAAGAGTGATTGCGGAAACTCAACTTGCTCACGCTTTAATTTCCTTCCCAATCTCCACAATGCAAAGATGCTTGCCCGTAGTGGGATCGATATCCACCGTTGATATTTTGATCTAGCAAGATCAATGATCCTAATGGATTGTGGAGTCTCAACTTACTCTCACTTTAATCTCCTTCCCGATTTCCACAATGCAAAGATGCTTGCTCGTAGTGGGATCGATATCCATCGTTGATCTATTGATCTAGCAAGATAAATGATCCTGAGGGATTGTAGAGTCTCAACTTACTCTCACTTTAATTTACTTTGCGATTTCCACAATGGTTCCCCATCTCCGATCTCCCTTTAATGAGATCTGACGGTCGTGACTTAATCTTCGTTGATCTGAAGGCTTATCTTGCTCTTGCCCAAATCTAACAGCCCAACACCACGAATGTTGTGATTTCTTTCTCTGTGGCCATTTCTTAAACTTGTTACACCTCCTGTGTTTCCGAACACCATCCAAGTATTCTTTCAACACCCTTATAACACTTTGTACCTTAAAATTCTCTGGAATTTCTACACCAAATTTCTCATTCGTGGACCATCCAGGTTCTGGGTAGAAACCATGGGCTCTGAACTTGATTTTTGTCCATTTCGACAACAATTCTTTTCCAAAACGTTTGATTCATCTTCCACTAACATGGCCCATCTAGGATTAGTGTTGATCCCATGGCTTTGATACCATTTTGTAAAGTCCCCAGCCACCAATAGGTCGGGAAATGCCACTCCTTGGATGTTTCACTTAGTTCTGAAACCAAATCGTGACATCCTCAGCCATCAACCTAACAGGCCAGACCATGCCACTGAATAACCTTTATGCTCTGATACCATTTTGTAAATTTATATGCATGCATATATAACACAATTAACAGTTACAACATTATATTCATGCCACTTATTCATGCGGAAATAATCATTAAAACATACTGAGAATATATGCATACAGACAACATGTTCTAACCATAAATAGATCAATGCAGAAATAATAGTAAGCCTACACACATAGCATAGATGATATATCTAGGCATTATTCATCAAGTTATAACACATGTACAATTACACAATATACAATTAACAAATATTTGGCACTTATCTTTCAATAGATGACCACCAAATTGCATGAAGACCTTCCATGAGCCTCCCAACCTTAGACCACATTACTCATCAAACTCAGCAATGGGTTACCCCCGAGTTGGGACTAAACTCCATCAGGCAAGGGATTCCTATGCTTGGCAAGGGCAATAGGAAAGTCGCACAGGTCAACAGGAAGGATTATCTCCCAGGGCCAGCTCACACTAACAACCTACTACCTCTCATTCCCCACATGTCTGTCCCACCCCAGGAAGTGTGCCCCTTCAGCTGCCCCACTTCCCTTCCAGGGCTTCAACAACAGATTGAACATGAATTCTTTGATCACTATAGTTTTATGTTGGGTCCCTCTGGAAAAATCACTTTCCCAACAACCTCTCTCACCTAGAGAGAGTTTCTTATAGGCCTGACAACCTGTTTCTTCAATCCATGGGCTTGAAAACCTGCCTCTTCAAACCACATTCCTGACAACCTGGTTCTTCATTCTAGCTTCTAAGTCAACTCTAGTAAGGGTGATGACAACATCAACGCTCGGTATAGCTTAGATGATGGAAACAACATTAAATTGTTAAAGAACAACATGACTCAGGCAAGGTACATGTGCGATCATGAATCCCCTAATGAATTGGGAAGGGTGACAGAATTCCAGAGAATCATAAGGGTCGTGAGGAAACTCGAGACTCATCCTGATGCAAGGATGGGGAGAAATTCCATAATGGAAAGCAAACTCCCAATGATCTGGATTTCCCATCTATAAATTGCATGTTCCCAAGTTGACACATGTCTTCCTGAAGACGCATGAGTTCCACTTAGCACTTGATCCCTTTCCAAAGAACTTAGGAGAACACTTATCATGTCCACCTTAGCCTTCAGGAAATAATAATAAAACATTATTCCCTTAGAGGTAAGCCCTCTAGCTTAGCCCCTAGGCCTAGACGCTTATCCCCTAGGCCTAGACACTTAGCCCCCTCCCTTACCCTACCTAGTGGAGCTTAGTCCCCCATACTCTTTCTTCGTGGTTGGTATACATGCAACAGTGTAATTTTATTAATGATATGTGCATTTACATATACAAAAATAAGGCTCATGGCTTTAAGCATTAAGCTCTCTGGCCTAATAAACATATAAGTCTTCAACTTATAAACAATTGTCTCACTAGCCTATAAACATATAAGTCTTCAACTTATAAACAATTGGCTCACCAGCCCATAAACATAATTACAATTCAGTAGGGGCTCGACCTTGGGGTGTTACAGGATCTAGTTCCCCTTCCTTCAGGAAGGAAACTTGTTAAGTGTAGATGGGTCTACAGGACCAAGAGTGCAGTGGATGGACAAGTTAGCATATACAAATCCATGCTAGTTTCCAAAGGATTTCAGTAGGTGCACGAGATTGACTATGATGATACCTTCGCTTCAGTAGTGAATATGGATTCCATATGTTTGACACTTTCCATTGCGGCAACCAAGGGATGTGAATTCCATCAGATGGACGTGAATAATGCATTTCTTCACGGAAATCTCTCTGAGGAGATCTATATGGATCATCCACGGGGATTTGTGCAGGATTCATCTTTGGTCCGTTGACGAAAGAAATCCCTTTATGGCCTAAAGGAGGCCCAGAGGGCATGGTATGCCAAGATGGACTCCTACCTGCTGTCACAAAAAAATGTACAATGTAATTTAGACCCAAATGTTTACATGCTCAGGACGACTGATTCACTTCTACTCCTAGTTCTGTATATTGATGATTTGTTGATCATAGTTTACTCAAATTTGGCAGTTACTGTAGTCAAGAGGATTCTGCATGATGGGTTTCTCATGACAGACATGGGTCCACTACATTTCTTCCTTCGACTTGAGATCAGTCAGGATGTATCAGGCATCAAACTGTCTCAAGCTAAGTATGCACAAAATCTCCTTGAGATATTTCACATGACAGACTGCAAGTCTTCCCCAAATCATTTCCTATCAGGAGTCATACTTGAGGATGGCAGGGACACTCCACTGGTGAACAACACATTGTATAGACATCGAGTTGGGAGCTTGTTGTATCTCACACACTCTAGACCAAACCTTTCCTATGCAGTTGGAGTAGTCCCCAGGTTCATGCAGGAGTTGCATGAGCTACATTGGAAGGATGAAAAGTGTATCATTTGATATGTACAGGGCACCATCACCTTTGGGATTCACTATGCAACAGACTCTACAATGGACCTCACCAGGTACACTGTTTCTAAATGGGATGGTGATAACATTGATTGCAATTCCACATCTGGTTACTCACTCATTCTTGGTTCCGAGCCTATCTGTTGGTCGAGTAAGAAGCAGGTTGTTATTTCTCTATCGTCAGCTGAGTTAGAGTACTGAGGGGTAGTTAACATAACCATTCAATTTATGTGGCTAAAAAAAATTCTCACTGAGTTGGGAATTTAGTTTCATCGGTCGATCGTCATCTGGTGTGACAACCAAAGCACTATGAAGTTCTATAGAGATTCAGTTTGGAGACAACGGACGAAGCACATCAATATCCATGTGCACTACATCTGGGACTTAGTACATGAGGGGATCATCAACTTGCAATTATGTCCTTCAGTTGAACATACTGCAAACATATTCACCAAGACCTTCACTGAGAAGAAGTTTCATTCTATGCACAATCGTTTTGGAGTGAAGGACACAGTTTCCTAGCAACTATCAGTTCTCATTTTTACATACATTGTACTTTGAGCAGAGGGTTTCCGATGAGGTTTTCCCTCTTTCATCATTTATTTCAGTGTAGCTTTTGTATTTGGGTACCTAACATGGCCTCGTTTTTTAGACCCATTCTTTATTTTCACCATAGTAATGTTCAGGGGGGATGTTGGAGATACTTCACACACACCTAAGAATTCTTTTTCCTAATCTTTTCCCTATGTTTATTAGTTATTATTCAGTCTCCTATAGTTTAGGGAGAATATTATTTTTCCTACATTCTAGGAGAATATTCTCTTCAGTTCACACTTTAGTTTGATCAATTGAGTGGAGTCTAAATGCCACATTAGGATCATCACCATGCAGGATTTGGATCATCACCAACTAATGTGCATTGTGCTTGGGATTATCTCCAGACTAGCACATTACTCATGATTCCCTGATCTCCTCCTCACTTCACTATGTTTCTGTCAGTTAACTGAATACCGAGAGACTAGTTAACTCAAACTAGGTGGAAATTAACTCCTGTAACTGCTTGAGAGACTAGACTAGTTGGTAGTTTACTCCTGTAACTGTCAGTGTGTGTCCAGGTCACTCTAGACCACCATTATGGCACATTGGCTTCGCCTCCAATGCACATTAGTTGATTTATACAAAGTATATGATGTGTAAATTATCATTCATTCATTTGGTTAATTAGAATTCTTCCATTATTTCTCTCATGTTTCTCTCTTTTCTCATTTCTTTGCAAACTATGTATGTATTTTTTCTAGCTAGATCTTATCTGTGCAGGTTCATTCACGTTTACAAAATATGCTAAAAACTGTAAAATGCAGACTGAAAACAAGCTTGCTAGAATGGTGGCATCTTATCTCTTAGAAGAGATGTGACGACTACACTCATTTGTCAGAATATGAGTATAATGAGGCTCTAAAGGCCTTTTTACAATGAACATGAATGCCAAAACCCTAGACATCCAAAAACCTAACCCTAGGAGATGAAGCGTCAAAAGTCTCATTGGGGTAAATTAGTACATCAATTTCCCGAGGTCGTAACTTTTGCATACGATCTCCATTTAGGGTGCACGATAGCTCGTTGGAAAGGTATTGATGAGGAGTTTCATTTAGGGGGCTCAATCAAAACCTTCAAATATTATTGAGGTTTCTAATAGCGGAAAAAACATCATTTAAACCTTCAAAAAGTCCATGAAAGTTCAAGATCCGAAAAAACTACTAAAAATAATAAGTTGCCAAAAAATGTTTTGAACTAGTTGAAGAAGATGGGAGGCCACCGAGATCCTCTTGGATCAAGTAAACATAGACTTATATAGTTTTTTTATCTAAAAAAGATTAATTCCATAAACTAAAAAAATCTCAACAAGATCTTAAAAACTAAAAGCTAAATACAATAATCAAAATAAAATAGTTAGAGATCAAATCTTAACTACTCCATTAAAATTTTAAAAACTTGAATAGTGAAAATATAAAACCAAAAAGATTTCATCACATCAACATTAATTTTTATTAATAAAAATTAATATTTTTAATAAATTTTCTCTAAAATGACATTATTTTTTTATTATATTTTTAATAAATTCTCTAAAAATGTCATTATTTTTTTATAATGAAAACATCTCTTAATAAAATTATAAGAGATTATATTCATTTATTCAAATTAAAAAAATAATAATAATTATGTGACAGTTACAAAAAAAAAATCAATTTTCACTTATCCAAATTTCTTTACCCTCCAAATAAAATAAAGTAATAAACACATAAAATCATTGTTTCAAATTAAAAAAAAATGGTAATCCCACTTCCACATCATTTGTTGAAATATTTCTAAATAACTCATTCTTGAAATGTTTCCAACTAACTATTTTTAAGGGCAAGCCCAACACAATGATAATTGTAATAGCAAGTCAAGTTCAAGTTGTTCAATATAAATATTAGAATTTTAAAATCTTAATTTTTAAATTTAAATGGTTTCATCACAATTTTAATTTTAAGATTTATATCTTAATGTTAAAATATTAATTCATCAATGTTGTTAAGGTTATTGTTAAGTAGTTAATATTAAGTCCTCCCCGCCCAAATTCAATTCTCACAAGTGACATATTGAACTTAACTTCCACAAGTGATATGTTGAAATCTTATGAATATATTATTGTAATCACTTTGAGCTTTGTTGTTGACCAACTTTGTATCATCCTCAAAATAAAAGAAAGTAGATTAAAAAAAATAGCATCATATAACCATCATCAATGTATATTAAAATCATATTAATGTAGATTAAAAAAAAAATACCTTCATATAATATTATATCGATATACTATTATAAATATATGACTATCTTCATATAATGTTATTTTAAAATATTTGGCAATTTGAATAAGTTTAATGCTTAAAAACATGCATTTCCTCTTAAAAAGTCATGTTCAAAGGTCTCTTATCCCACAAAAAGTTTCAGATGCCAATTTGGTGTTTGAATTAACCATGACAAAATCCTATGTTAATAGATTTAGAACTCATTTCCAATACATCCAATTCACCATTTACGAGTATCTTTCAATAAGAAAAAGACTTATATTAGTTAATATAAAGGTTTTGTTACAATCACTAACAAAAAGGATCAAATCTATCAAGTCACTTGATGTTGCAGTACAGTCTTTTTTTTCCATAAATACATATTACAAACATCAGAGCTAGGAAGCTCTGTATTATAGCCTCAAAAATTACATCTCCTTTACACAGACCAAAATAGTAACAATATATGTATCCATGCAACTGTGTAATTTAACTGATATCTAATCTATCATAGTTTTATGTATGTCCTTTAGTAACCGTTTCATAGTATATACCATCTTCCTCAAGGAATAGTGTTGCTTTTGAAAGTTGATCAGCTTCCTTGTTGAATCCTCTGTATATATGTTGAGATTTAAGTTATAGAAATTTCCTTCTTAGTTCTCTAATCTTTGTCATCCATGGATGCAACGAAACCACCTGAAGATTATTTTCATTAGAAAATCAGTCTATAATAACGTTTGAATCACCTACCAACTACAACCTTGTTATATTTTTGTAATAAGGAAAAAATAAAATACACCACAACGCTAAAAGTTCAGCTCTGGTATTAGTTCCACTTCCACAATTCATCTTGATTATGTAAGTGTCCAACACTCAACATTTTAAAATAGCTCTTTCTCCACATTTCTCACCCCTATCTTGTGAAACACCATCAAAGAAACCCACAACCAAATTCTAGTTAAGTAATGGAGGTATGTCAATCCTACTTTCCTTAGTAGTATGACCTACTTTTGTTTCTCCCAGATCCTGTAAAATGCTAGTACAAACTCTGTCCCTATTAAGAGGCCTATCTTCAAAGATAGCAAGATTCCTATGTTTCCAAATCTGCCAACAGATAAAACAAGGAATTTATATCCTATCAACCTTCAGTCTTTTCCAGTTTTGTAAGCATTCAATAAACTGCCCTCCTTCCCAAACACTCTCCAATTTTAAATCCTTATGAATTGTATACCAAATATCTTTGGTAAAGTTACAATCCACAAAAATATGGTACACAATTTCATCACTTTTCCCACAAAGAGCACATCTGCTAGGCCCAAGAAACCCTCTTTTGACTAAATTTTCCCATGTAATAATTCTCTTCTCTAACAGTAGCCACATAAAAAGTTTAACTTTTAAGGGTAACTGCCAATACCAGAGATCAGTATACCAGAAAATAGGTCCATCCACTACATCCTCCAACATTTGTACTTCATAGGATTTTTTTTCACTTACATGGCCACCTTTAGTATCCCAGGGCCACAGTAAGAAATTTTTGTCACTAGTCAGCTCAAAACCTGAACTAACTAAACCCTTTACATAATTATTATATTCCTATTTTAGTTCTCCTTCCAAGCCTAAAGCCTCTACATTTATCCATGTTGTGTGTCTTGTACTTTCCAAATCCAAAGTCCCAACTTGTGCAAGAAATTCTAATCCTTGAGCCTTCAGTAAGAAAATAAGGTTTCTTGATAATTGAAAATATGTATGAGACCCTACTAAGGGGTCAACTCCAATTTTGATATACCTCCCATTTACAAGCTTCCAAACCAACCAATCAGTTATAATAGTTAATGACAAGGTGAGTGCTCTCCAAATATTAGAACCCCCAGACCACTTTCTACTTCCTTCCCTAAGCCACTCAACCACTAATTTCTTCCTAAGATATTTACTGAGAATTACCTCATGACAAAAACCAGGTACCATAAGACACCTCCATAAACTTTTTTCTGCTAATCATTTTCCAAAAGCATAGATATTTTTTATACCCCACCCACCCAACTTTTTAGGTGATGTAATCTTTTCCCAGCTTATGAAATGTATCCCTTCTTTTAATTTTTTTTCCAGTCCACATAAAGCTAAACATCCTCCTTCTGATAATATTTAGTATACTTTTGGAATCTTGGCCAACGAAAGCCAATAAAGAGGAACACTTTCAAGTACTACTTTAACAAGTGTAACCCTTCCCCCTAAGCTTAACTATCTTAGACTCCAGTTTGTAATCCTTTTTTCAAACTTTCTCACCAGCCAATTCTAGTTAGCCCTATTATAACAGTTAGGTTTTAGGAAACACCCAAGGTACTTAAACCCAACATCTACTGAATTTACTTCAAAGGGAAGAATATCCTTCAGCAAAGTTGAATCCTATGATGTCCATCCAGCTTCTAAAACCATGGATTTATGAGGGTTGAAAGCCATACCAGATGTTTTACTGAACAGTTCCAATATCTCCTTAAACAACTCCCACTCAACAAAATTACCATTTCCAAACAAAATAATATCATCAACAAACATTAGATGTGTAATGTATATCCCCCTTGCCATAGGTATACCTTCTATTTTGTTATCCCTAACCTGCTCCTTTATGGCTCTGCTTAAACCTTCAATGACTAGAAGAAAAATTAAGGGAGATAAGGGGCACCCTTGTCTTAATCCCCTAGAACTTTTAAAGAAATTGGTAGGCTTACCATTGATCAACACAACATAGTTTGTAGAAGTCACACACCCCATGATCCAGTCAGTGTCTTCTAAGCTCATTCCCACCTGTAGCAACACAAATCTTAAGAAACCCCAGTCAACTCTGTCATAGGCCTTTATCATGTCTAATTTAAGAACCATAGCTTTGATAGTTTTAACCTTAATGCTATGTAAAGCTTCCTGTACAATGTCAATAGCATCAATAATTTGTTTTCCCTCAAGAAAGCCAAATTGTTCCTATGATATACAACAGAAAAGAGTAGATTTAATTATGTTAGCAATAATTTTAGTTATGATCTTATACACCAAGTTACAAAGAGATATAGGTCTATACTCCCCAAAAGATCTTGGATTCTCACTCTTAGGAATCAAAGCAAGAAAAGTTGCATTCAATGCTCCAGACACCCTACCATTCTTCCTGGACTCTTCAACCATCTCCACTATACCATCTCCCAGAATGTCATAAAAAGCCAAAAAAAAACTCTACAGTCCAACCATCTTGCCCATGACTTTTTGATACTTTAAATCCTTTGAGTATTGACAAAATTTATGTTGAAGTTACAGGTAAATTTAATCTTTGACTATCTTCCACTATAAACATCCTTGGATAATTCCTTAAGATTGCAAGTTGGTCAGATATGGCAAGGTTAGGTTGAGCCATGAAGATATTTTGGAAAAAAACAATTGCTTCCTTTTGTAGTCCTTTGTCACTAGAGATCATTGTCCCATCCTCCTTGGAAATGTCCCAAATTGTATTGATTTGTTTCCTGGAATTAGCATAAGCATGAAAGAACTTTGTATTTCTATCACCTGAAGCCAGCCAATTTAGTCTATTGTTCTACCTCCAAGTTTCCTCTTCTTGTCTCATTAGTAACAGTTTTCTTTGTTCTTTTTCAACAATCAATACTTTTTCTTCCTCCTCAAATCCTCCAGGATGATTTGGGTAACTTATATCCAACTCTAATCCCAACTTTACCAATTCTTCCTTGGCTACAAGATTTTTCTTTTTTTCCCATTTAATCATCATAGACTTAAGTAACTTTATCTTTTTTACCAAAGAATCCATAGGATTTAATGTCTCTGCTCCCAACAGCCCAACCCAGTTGGATCTGACATAGTTAACAAAATATGGTTCTTCCAGCCAAGTAGAGTTAAATTTGAAGGGGTAACTGACCTCTCTATTATCTTTTTCCAGATGGAGAATTACAGACATATGATCGGAAATCTTTAGATTACACACTACATATCTATACCTAAAACCTGAAATCGCGAGATCCTCAGAAATCAAAAAGCGATCCAGTTCCTTGGCAATAAAATCATGTCCTCTTCCATTGCTCCAGGTAGGTAGCAGTTTTAATGGTTCAACATCCACCATCCCCTCATCTTATATAAACTTACTAAAGTATGGATGTAAGGGATCTGCTCTAGCATGGTCACCCCAAAATTCTTTGAATGAGGTAGTGAAGTTAAGATCACCCCCCAGTATTAAATTTTTTTCTTTAAATAAACCTTCTCTTCTAATGGCCTCCCAAAAGACCTCTATGTCAGAGTATGGTCCATAACAGTTAATCAGTTTCATACTTCTATCAAGGTCTTTAACACATCCATCCAGCAGAATCCTTGCAAGAATCAAGCAGAAAAATAAGCTTTCCTTGGGTTCCAAGCTAAAATCATCCCACCAGAGAGTCCTGTGGAATCCACCCCACAAAAATTCCAGTGTGGCAGTAATTTAGCAAAAAGTTCTCTTGCTTTTTCCACCCCAACCATTGTTTCTTGTATAAGAAAGACATCAAGTTTTGTTAACTCTAAGAATCTTTTTAGGGCTAAGTACTTGGATTTTCCCCCCACTCCTCTCATATTTAAGGAGTAAACAATCATTTTTTAACTCTTGTCGAGGCTTTTTGTGCTCTAAGCACCCTCAAACCATCAACCACTATAGTACAACTAGAATCACCAATCAATTTCTCACTTCCTAACTTCCTAGCACTTCTAGTCTTTAAAGGGGAGAAATCCTTCTCTAGTCCTTCGTGAATAGATCCTTTTAGCATTGATTCCTTACCCATTGATCTATTAGTAGTAAATTCCTTTGTATTCTCACTTTTTTTCTTCTTCTCTAACGGCTTCAAAAGTAATTCCCCTCCAGCAAATTTTGGCAAAGGTGATCTCGATAGAATCTCCCTATAGGTCGACACATGATCTACTATAGCCTCTTTGACCACAGTTAGTACAGTTGAATCATCCTGAACTACACTTCTCTGATCCCCCACATGAATTGTAGCCCCCCCCAAAGAAAATTCTTCATGAGTATTCAAATGGTGTGACAACATCCCCTCCTCCACACCTACAGTAGAGGACACAACCGAATTACTTCTAGGAAAGGAAGTCCAATATGAATCACCTACTAAATCTGTAGAGCCTACAATGAAATCCTTGGAATCTAAAGTGATTCCCTCTCTAGGCCCCCCGAGAGATAAATTGTACCGAGGTACACTCCTCAAATCAAAAACATCTTGCATTCCTTCAGAGAAGCTTCCTTCCGAGAGAACACACCCCTTAACCAAAGGAATACCAATCCTTCCTAGATAGGTACTAACCCCCCCATCCCCCAAGTCCTACAGGCTATCAACATCAACAATCTGAGACTCAAACCCCCCACTCACAGAGCATCTATCTACCTTATCTCCCAAAACCCTCCCTAAACCCTTCAGTACATAAAATCTGTGAACTTACCTCACTAACCTTCAAAATCATCAAAGTAGGGTCCTCACAAACAAGAATAAAACCCGAACCAAATCCCTCACATAAAACACAACCAGACTTTAACAACTCCTCTCCTACAGAATTCTTACCATCCTCATAACTCACAAAAGGAATGTAAATAACACTTGGAAATAATTGGTTTAGCTTACCCAAAGTAAAGTCGCAATCCACTACTGAAGAAAATTTGAACTCAGTCCAACCTTCTATGGGAATATCCGAATCAACTCCTTTTGTATCGCCGAGAACTTCAATAGAGCCTAGGATGCTTTCTTGCTCTACCTCGAACATTGGTTATTCAAATGGCTCGTCTGTTTACACAATGTGCACCTAAACGACACCCCCATAAAATCCAAATGTTGTTTAACCACTGTACTGCACCACTCAATTTCTAACTCAACCGGTAAGCCTTCATGCATATCAACTTCTACTAACATTTTTCCCATACGTCTGTCGGACCCAGACAATAGTTTAGGGTCAACAAATAAGAATTTCCCTATCGCATTTCTAGTTTCCTTAAGAACTTCCAAGTTCCACAATGTGAACAGCCAACCAAACAGTAAGACCCATAGATGTCTAAATCAAAAGACCTCCTTCTTCGGATTAAACGCACAATGCCATTTATTTAGCATGAGGCTTCCTTCATTCACCAACCAGACCTATTTTAGAATAACCTCCATATCATCCAAGGTTTTAAATACGAAACATAACCACCCTCTAGTCAAGATAAATACATCATGTAGATATCCCAATACAGGATACCATGTAACCTCCGCCCAACTGTGAATTTCCAGAGCCCCCAAAGCCCTGTAACGAAACCTACCTACAAGGCCCCGCGTTGAAAGCATACTTATTTCATGCATCCCTACATCCCTACCAAGTGTAACCCTTGGCTTAATCATCTTTACTCTCCACGCCTTTGCATAAGTTTTATGTAAACCATCCTTACCATATTTGAGAGTCACTTCATTCACCGTAGCCTCCTCCCTCCTAGTTACCTCCACCACTCCCCACAAATACTTATCCTCCCTTAGCTTCTGCTCCTCTTCCTTACTCCTATCTATCATAGGTATACCTTGTGAACACCCTCCTATAAAAACCGAGCCCCCTGGTTTACACCCTACGAAGGTCTGCCTTCCCTTACCTTCCACTACCTCCTTGCTAAACTAACTTCCCTCCAACTCCTTCAGCAAAGTAACCAAGGGTGAGTTTGATAGTGTAACTCCCCATACATTACCCCTATCTGCTTCCCAATATAAGATAACATTTAAGACTTCCTTAACTCCACCAGTCATAATCCCACTAGAAAATTCGCCATCTGTCACTTTCATATTTCTAACCTCCACTTCATCCTCAATTTTACCACCCCTTTTGTCAGCCTATACTTTCGATAGTCTGTACCTTTGAAGTTCATCTTTATACACATATTTAGATTGTGGGAGTCCTCCCTGACTCCACCATTAATCCTCTGCCAGTTGATCTAGTAGTACCACCACACCACAAGCCATCCCCTTCCTATAAGCAAAATATCCACATGAGAAATTAAAAACCCTATTCTAGACTATAGCCCTACCAATAAAATCCAAACCTACCACCTACTCCTCTACCACATCCACTAAGTTTATGATGATTCAAATCCCAACTAGGATCCAGAGCATAGGAAGTACTCGTAGATTCCAACCAGGATCAAACCCTAATCTCCTTAAATTACAACCAAACTAAACCCTAGACGCCCAAGAACACTCTAGTTTATCCGAATACTTTTGGTAAACATAATTGTGACTTTATCCACAATAGCTTTGCAGAATTCCAAACCAAAAAATCTAAAATTTCTACACCTTTCTTATTACCTATGCAAGGATCAAAATCAAATCCAGCTAATACTAATCCACTTACTTAAGGACGGATTCCATTTACGAGTATCTTATTCCTGGGGGATCATCTAATATTCATTTTCTATTTGTACGAGTTTCAACTTTGTTGAATTTTATCTATCAAGTAATTCTCCAATCTCTACTCGAAGGATTCTCCAATCTCCTTTCTTGCCCTCTTAGTGTCACATGTTAGGCATTAGGTTTGTCCATGTAGCATCATGTCAATATTACCAGCTAAGATGTTATAAAGGGAAGAGTGTTTGAGATCAATAAGAATTCTCCAAGAAAGCATGAACCTAAGGGATCTAACCGAGTGATTTTTTGGCAACGAGGTTGAAGGCTCAACAAATGCACCAAACAACACATTCAACAAGATGGTCTTCCCATGAACAATGTGTCTTACACTAGGCACACATGCAAAAAGAAGCAACATTGATCTATAGACCACCTTGGACATCCTAATGATTGGCTCACCAAACAAAGCTACAACCACAAGTACTATGATGAGCCTATGCGTGACTATATAACTATTTTTTTTTTCAGTGATATGACAAGAAAACACACCAAACGAATTTTTTCATTGCTATGACATGAAAATAGAACTACAATAGCAAAGTCGCACATTGGAACACAAAATTCACTCTCAAAAACTTGAGGTGGGAAAACTCGGCCAGAAATGAAGCATTGTGCCTTTTCCGTTTTATATAGGGAAGATACAATATAGATTACAAAGTGGTCCAAACTCACAATGAAGCTATGAGACACTATGGTCTGCAATAGTCCACTACATATTGCTTCTCTCTCTCTACTATATTAGTATCTCCATTCGCTGCGCATATGATGGACCAATGATGGAGGCTCAAGAAAGTGAACCATTTTCCCTCCTCCTGTTACGTTTTTTATGGCGAAAGTTATGGTTATAGAACCCCCTTGAATCTTGATGCTTCTATAAGTATCTAGTAGATTCTCATATGTTATTAACTCCTCATGGCTTAATCATGGTGCATTGACATTGCTACCACTTGGACATGTCAAGAACACTTGGAATGTTACCTTGTTAGGGGCTTAACTTTTGCATATAAACTATATTTGACAAAAATGAACTATTGTTCGAAAGATATCAACCTAAACAATGTAGTGAGGACCTCTAGGGCTATTTTATTTAATGTATGAGATCCAAAAAGTTCACTTTTTTAACCCCTAACAATAAGATTTTCCAGTTCTAGTTTATTAATGTGATTTTCATATCTAACCCAAACCAACCATTCTTGCTCCAAAATTCTATCTTACCCATTTTGGAGCATTGATAATTTCATTGGATAAATATTTAGATACATTTGGGATTATCCCTCCCCATTTCATGAGGGATTTTGATCTCTAAAAGATTTAGTTTTAAAGGAGATGAGGAAAGAATTCATCATCTTTCTCCTTCGCATGCCATTTGGACTTGGTTGGTAAGTGTACCTTAAATCCCACCTACGAGAGTTCTTGTTGACCCGTTCGATTCATTTTGATCTTCTTTTGCAAAATTGTATCCTCTAATAATTTTGGTGTGCATATGAAACCCAAACTTCTATTGAAAATAAGACTTGGCCCTCTTCGTCCTCATCAAGCATGGATGGGTGATACAACTTCATATTATCTACATTTACCACTAAGTAAATATGCATATAGTGTGGAAAAATTATTTTGTATACATTATTTCATACCTTCTCCAACACTTCAAAGGATTTGTATCTTGAGGCATTGATATTCTTTCATGGTTTGTATAACCTTTCCTTTTGCAGGTGTAACCAAAATTTTTCTCCTAATTTGGAGGTTTTTTCAACCCTATGTTGATCATGTCCAACATTGTGTTTCTCCTAAGAATTATTTAGTTTCTCCTAAACCTATATGTCTATCTACTTGATATTGCATACGAAATTTTATGTCTTCAATGCATCACATGATGTAGACACCCCTGCTTCAGGTTATCCATATACAATATCCAATGGTGATGGTCGAAGATATCCAAAAAAAGTTTCAAAAGTGGAATTTCTAGTGGAAGTGTGTGCAACCATGTTATAGGAATGTTGTATGTAAATTAAATTGTCATCCTTGATCCTTGGATGCTTCTAATTAAAATATCTACAACATTGAACTAAAGTCATACTCACAACCTCTGTTTGCTCATCATGTGTGGGTTGAAGACAATGGATCTCTTCAATTTAGTATCCAAATTCTCCCATAATGAAGTCCAAAATGTAATGAGAAATCTAGTATCTTTATCAGAAATGATGCTCCTTAGGATCCCAAAGTGCACCAAGACCCTTTTAAACAACAAGATTGCAGTGTCTTATACTTTCATGTTATTCTTACAAGCTATCTTAATGTACATCTTATTGAACCTATCAATCACCACATACAAGAATTAATGCCCTCTTTTTGTCCTTATAAAATCCCAACAAACTCCACGGATATGATTTCCCATGTCCTTGTAGGGATTGGAAGTGTATTGTATTGTGCTTGTGTTTTGTTACTAGGCTTCCTAGTACAGCACAATATATAACTTCTGATAAACCTAGCTACCTTTTCTTGCATCTTGGGTCAATAAACATACCTCTACAAGTTAGCCTCAATGTTCATGATACCAAAATGTCTGATCCAGGTGGATATCGGTGGCCACCCACCTTTTCCGACTGGCTCAAAAATGTTTTCTGGCAATTTTGGCAATTTACTATTTTTAGCAGGTTTTAACTTCCGGGACCATTTTGAGGGCCTAAATGAAGGTATTTCTAGATTGAGGTTCCCAATTATATAAGAAGGAATGATTGAGCCCCAAAAATGAATCTCCTCGATGATACCTTTCCAACGAGCTATCACACACCTAAAATGGAGATCGTATGCAAAAGTTATGACCCCGGGAAGTTGATGTACTCACTTACCCAAACGGGGCCCACATGAATTTTGGCGCTTCATCTCCTAGGGTTAGGTTCTTGGATGTCTAGGACTTTTGGAATTCCACTTTATTGTAAAAACGCCTTCAGAGCCTCATTGTAACCATCTTCTTGCAAATGCGAGTAGCCGTCACATCTCTTCTCAGGGATAAGTTGCCACCATTCTAGCGAGTCTTTCACTCTGTATTTTTACAGTCTCTGTACATTTCTTTGATTAATAGAAATCGTGTATTACTATATATCTATGTTTATGGTTGTGTCTTTGATACATTTCTGTGATATTATTGAATATCTGCAATATCTCTGTACATTTCTTTATTATATCTCCGCTCTCATTTCGTGCCGAAAATAATCCGGATCAATGTCCAACAACCTTAGAGGTATGAGCCTCCCTTTTCAACTAACTCTTTCTTCCTTCAATACACAAAGGTTCCCCATCTTGTAGAGTACTCCATCAAATAGATGGTAATCAACTTTGTTGAGTTTGCTTGTTCATGTTGACACTGTGGTTTTTTATAGACCACTCTGAAATCCTCATCTTTTGCATAGTCTTCTTGGTATGCTTCATAGGTGACTGGCTCTATTTTCATAATTTCTCCTAGACCTGTGATTTTTTATGGTGGTTGTCATGATCACAAATCAACCAATTTGTTGGTGGTTCCCTTCTTATATTTAACCCCTAAATGAAACTATTGTAGGAATCCCATCAAATTAAAATATCTTACTTGTGAGAGCTTAATTTGAGTTTGTAAGTATTGCATAGGCTAGTGGTTGATATGGATGATGGGCTTCTTACCCAATAAATAGTGCTTCCACTTATTCATTGTCTACACCAAGACACAATATTTTGTGTCATATATAAGTTAATTCAACACTACTCCATGGAATAGCTCCAAATGATAGTAGACTAATCTCCCCCTTGCATTAACACTCCACTCATAACGTACCCACTAGCATGAGTGTCCACTTCAAATGATGTAAGAAAGTTAGGTAGTGTTATGATTGAGGCTTGAATAATATTCTATTACAATTCTTGATTTTTTTTTATTGATTCTTATGTCTTCAGAACTCTAACCACTCAATTATAGCATGAAGTGGTGTTGCCACCACTGAAAATGATGTTATGAACTTAGTTATAAGTATTAGGAAGATCCCAAAAAACTTTGAAATTTTGACATTAGTAGGAGTGGTCCATTTAAGAATGGCCTATATTTTTGTAAGATCAATCTTCAACTCACCTCCACCAATCACATGGCCCAAGTACACTAGGGACTTCCTAGCAAACTCACACTTA